>JAVTVJ010002120.1:0-33632 GCA_034509425.1 Eopsaltria australis
CTTTCTTGATTGTTTGAGGGACTTCTGGGCAGAATGTTGGTGTTTTGGAGGTTTTATGGACACAAGATTTCCAGTGACTTCCTGAGATGGAAGTGGGCAAAAAGGGCCCCCAATTCAAGTTGCTCAGACCTTTCTTCTCCCCCCTAAACCAGGATTTGTCATTCCCAAGCCTTGGCCGGATGGAGGAGGAGGAAAAGTCCTGTACATCCCACACGAGGAGGGACTGCAAACCCAGACCAGGGAGCTGCAAGGAGGAAAGACCCTCCCTGAGCAGGGAAAGCAGCCAGAGATCCAGGCAGAGCTCAGAGCTGGTGGAGAAGCCTCAGGGTGGAGAAAAGCCCCACAAGTGCCTGGAATGTGGGAAGAGCTTCACGTGGAGGTCCAAGCTGCGAGAACACCAGGGGATGCACACTGGGCAAAAGCCCTATGAGTGTGGGGAATGTGGGAAGAGTTTCACCTGGAGCTCCAGCCTAAGCAGGCACCAGATGATCCACACTGGAGAACGGCCCTATGAGTGTGGGGAATGCGGGAAGAGGATGAGAAACACCTCTGACCTGATGGAGCACCTGCGAATCCACACTGGCGAAAAGCCCTACGAGTGCTTGGAATGTGGGAAGAGCTACAGCTGGAACTCCAGCCTGATCCGGCACCAGAGGATTCACACTGGGGAACGGCCCCATGAGTGTGGGGAATGTGGGAAGAGCTTCAGCCGGACCTCCATCCTGATGGAGCACCTGCGAATCCACACTGGCGAAAAGCCCTACGAGTGCTTGGAATGTGGGAAGAGCTACAGCTGGAACTCCAGCCTGATCCGGCACCAGAGGATTCACACTGGGGAACGGCCCCATGAGTGTGGGGAATGTGGGAAGAGCTTCAGCCGGACCTCCATCCTGATCGAGCACCTGCGAATCCACACTGGCGAAAAGCCCTATGAGTGCTTGGAATGTGGGAAGAGCTTCAGCCAGAACTCCAAACTGATCCAGCACCAGGTGATCCACACTGGGGAACGGCCCCATGAGTGTGGGGAATGCGGGAAGAGCTTCCAGCGGAGCTCTGACCTGAGGGCACATCAGCACATCCACACTGGGGAGAGGCCCTATGAGTGTCCTGAGTGTGGGAAGAGGTTTCAGACCAGCTCCACTCTCCTCAGACATCAGCAGATTCACACAGAAGAGAGGCCCTTCCACTGCCCCGACTGCGGGAATGGCTTCAAACAGAACTTCCACCTTGTGCGGCATCGGCGCATCCACACTGGGGAGAGGCCCTACGAGTGTCCTGAGTGTGGGAAGAGATTCTCCAGGAGCTCTACCTTGACCAAACACCAACAGAAGCCCTGCTGATGCTATTTGGTTTCTGCCTTTTTTCTTTTATGTTCTCTGTAGTCTTTGCACACATATATTTGTAGCTCTGTAGCCTATTGTATTAATAGCTGGTTTTTCCAGTGCTTTTCCGTGACCTTTCCCTAAGCAGAAGGACAAAACAAATTCCAGAGCTCCAAGCCTCGGGGTGGGGCGGTGGGGGGGTGGGGGGTACAAGGCCCTGTCCTATCTTCCTAGGAACCAAGGCCGAGAACAACTCTGAGGTGCATTTTCGTAAACAAAGTAGAGCCAGTGCTGAGAGGGGGACTCCAGAAAAGGGGCTGGACCTGAGGGGGAATTGAATCACCACTTGTTCTCCTTGCTGGTGCTTTTGGTCAATTATGCTAATTTCCTAAAAGCTACAAATATGTCCTCGCCCGTGGAGAGGGTGGGCTTTTATGGATACCTTTCCATAACTGCTCCTGAAGACCTTCAAAATAAAGATCCCCTTTTATATTACCTCCTTGCTAAAATGATCTCGAGTTTCTTTTCCAGGCTGGGGGAAAAGGCAACAAAACAAAGTGTTAACTCAGTACAAATGCTAACAATGGCAAAATCAATAACGTCAAAATGTGAAATTTGCTGGAAAAACAATCCAGTAGCTAGACGACAGGCACAGCTGGGGAGACTTTGGATGGGGATAGAACCAGGAGATTATTGGCAAATAGATTTTGTAGAATTACCAAAAACTGGAGGGTACAAATATGTTAGTGGAGGTTGACACATTTTCAGGATGGCCCAAAGCCCTTCCCTGTCGCACCAATCAGGCAAAAGAAACAGTAAAGTGGCTACTGCAGGAGATCATTCCCAGGTTTGGGGTGCCTCTAGGAATATCCTCAGACAGCGGCCCACACTTTATAGCTACCATGGTAAGAGGAGTGATGGTACCTGGACAACCCATCTGCCTGTCGATGGAAAGGTGACAGAATTTACTTTAAGTCTCCCTATTTTATGCCCAATTTGGAAAAAGTCCCCATTTCATGGAAAACATGAGCTTTTACAAATAAGAACACGGCAAGAGATTTCAAATGATGAAAACCAGAATGAAACGTGGCAAGAAGCCTCTAGTGGAGTAAAACTTGAGTGGGCTCTAGAATCACTGTTCGGCCCTGTAGCAAATTACCGGAACAGAGAAATTATGTACAGACTTACTAGTCAAGTAGAAAGGCTTGCAAGGATTACTGGGGAAGGATTCAAACAACTAAACATACAATTACAAGCTACTACCAAAATGACTTTACAAAATGGATTTGCCTTAGATATATTACTCCTGAAAGAACATGGAGTGTGTGGATTTTTAAAAGAACAAGTTGATCATTGCTGCGTCCACATCCCAAATGTAACTGCTGATGTAGAACATGATATTAGTCAGTTAAAGCACATAGAACATGAGGCACAAGACGAACAAAAAGACATGACTACAAGCTGGTTGGATAAAGTTTTCAAAGGGTTAGGGTGGAATGTGAGTTCCTGGGTTAAATCTCTCATTGAAAATGTGATAATCTTATTAGTTATGTTCCTAGTAATCTGGTTAGTTTACAGCATACTAAAAGGAGAAATACAGAAGAAAACATCCTGGAACCGAAGAATCATGCAAGCACTGACACGAAGCAAGGCTCCACCGCCTTCGTTATCCTCAAATTCCTCAAGTCGTGGCAACATCCAGGACAACGCTAATGACAACCCAGAATTTGAAGACGAATATCCAGTATAAATTCAGAAACAAAGGACTATATTGAGTGAAAGCATTTACAGCTATAAAGTGAAAATACTTTCAAAGGGGGGAATGATAGCATAGGGGTCAAAATGATTTTGGGGTTTGTAGTAGTTTTAGGTTGTGGGATCGATAGGCCTTGTAGGCCTTAAGGGTAGGCCTTAGGTGTTGTTTCTGTTAGGTAAGAAGTGTAGTCATGAGAACCGCACCTGTGTGCTTTTCCATGACGATTACTTATGACAAGATTAATGAAATGATTGCGTAGTAAATATAAGAAAGAAGAATAATTCACTTGCAACAATCCTGAGAAATGTTAGAGGGTAGTAGGAAAGCAGGGGGGGGGGCTGAAACCTAGGCTTGGGTAAAAACAATATCTGCAATGGAAACAGTCTCGAAGCTGAAACTCATGCTTGAGTGAAAACAATATATTCAATAGAGCAATGTTGAATTAATGATTAACTGATGATTATATGATGATTATGTAAAGAATAGTATAAAATGTGTTCATTTTCAAACCCATGGCGGAGCTTGATTTGAGTCTGAACTGACCCCTGCTCCCAGGGCCCTTCATTAAAGCACCCATATAATCATTCTATGATTATGTGTTTTCCTATGCTAACATACCCACTAACAAGGTAAAGAGACAACAATTAGGACTTTCAGTCAGTTCACCACCTATAAAATAGTCTTTCTGTAGTTCATTTAGGGAGAGGAGTCTCTCCTGCGTGCCATGGAGACATCTCCACAAGAAAACAGTTTCTTGTAGCTTCAACATCATCGCAGAGCAGCTGCCTGGGATGGAAAATCTGCTTGCATTGTAAAAGTCCCTCCCATGCTTGGTAGCCTTCCCACAGCTACCTTTCGTTGGGCCGTTGTGGCTTATGGGGTACACTTTTAAGGATGAGCTGTTCCACTGTAGCAGCAAAGATTCTTCTTCTATTTCTGGCAACATAAATTGTCTTCTTCCATTCCCTGGGGCAAGGGTTTCCATTGGATCACAACTTCTTTTCTATCTCTGTTCATGCTTTTCATCAAGTCGCAGCTACTTCAGCATCTACTTGCTTTTACACAGGTGCCTTGGCTCACTAGTTGTAGTTAGAACACTATCATCCTCCCATACCTCTCAATAAGTTACAGGGAATTCTAGCTTAGTCCATCACCATGGCCTCACAAAAGAAGTTTCAGCCTCAAGGCTGAGGCATCTCCCCATTCTCCCCCCTCTGGGCTTCAGTCTCTTTCTTCACTGACCTTGATATCTCCATGTTGTGTTCTTTAGGTGTCTTCATGCTTCTCTCTCTTGTTCGGGAAGGGATTGATGTCTGCACGTTTCATCCATGCACTGAAAGGGTTAATCTCTCTCTCGGGCCTCTGTGATGGTCATGTGGTCTTTGCCAGCGGCTGCGAAAGCGACTTCGATTTCAGTGGCCTTGTGTCACAGAGCCAACTCGGTGGAGCTGGCTGCAGCCCAGGCTGGCGGCAGAGCAGGGCTCAGCCTGGGTCAGGTCAGTGGAGCTGGCCTGACCCTGCTTGGCCCAGCCGGGACCCTGTGGCAAAACAGGGCCAGGCGGGGCTCGCTGGGATTCCAAAGAACTGGCATGTTCCGAAAAACTAGATTTTAGAAGTCCGCACAGCCAGTTCGGGCTCCCCGTTCCCCCCCCCCCCCCTCCCCGCACCATCCCGATCAGCAGCCAGGCTGCCAGGCCTGGCCACCCTTTACCAGGCTCTGGGGGGGTAATGGCTTCTCTTGCAACAAGCAGGAAAGTAAAAAGAGGACTCCTAGTTGTCCCCTGTTTTTATATGTTTTTTTTCTGAAGGCGGTCCAGTTTATAATTGGTTTTCATACCTATCAATACTCAACACTAGCTGTTTACTGGTTTTGTCACCCATGAAGGAAGCTGCAATGCTTCCTACCGGACAGGTCACTTCTGAGGTTGACCTTCCTTTCTTATCAGAAAACGGGATAAAGGCAAAGCCATGACAGATGCTCTCCTAGAGTTGCTGTTTGTGAATAGAGAATTATTTGTGGGAGATGTAATGGCAGGTGGCTGTCTTGGCCACAGTGATCACAAAATGGTTGCATTTAAAATGTTTGGTGAAATGAGAAAAAATGTCAGCAGAGTTGCTACCCTGGGTTTCAAAAGAGCAATCTTTAAGCTATTAAGGGTGCTACTTAGCAGTATCCCCTGGGAATCAGCTATTGAGGACTTCAGTAAGGCTTTTGATACTGTCCCTCGCAGCATTCTTCTGGACTGTGGGATGAGCAGGTTTACAGTGCACTGGATTAAGAACTACCTGAAGGGCAGGGCTCAAAGGGTTGTAGTGAATGGGGCTACATCTGACTGGCAACCAGTCACCAGTAGTGTTTCTCAGGACTCAATTCTAGAGCCAGTTCTGGTCAATATCTATCAATTATCTGGATGCAGGAGCTGGATCCACCATTAGCAAGTTTGCTGATGATACTTGTCCTAGGGTGACTTTATGATGCTTGTATCCCCAGTCAGTTGACTCTCTTGAGAGACAAGAGGCTTCCCAGAGGGATCTGGGTAGATTGGAGCACTGAGCAATCATCAGTGGCATGAAATTTAACAAGAACAAATACCAGATTCTGCACCTGGGACAGAGTAACCCTGGACACAAGCATTAATTGGGAGAGGAGTGGCTGAGGACCAGCCCTGCAGAAAGGGATCTGGGGTTGCTGGTTGACAGGAGTTTAATAGGAGTCAGCAGCGAGCCCTGGCAGCCAAGAGGGCAAACTGCATCCTGGGGTGCCTTAAAAACAGTATTACCAGTCCATCGAAAGAGGAGATTATCCTGCTGTATTTAGTGTTGATGTGGCCTCACCTTGAGTACAGTGTGCAGTTCTGGGCCCCCCAACTTAAGAAAGATGTTAAGGTACTCAGATGCTTCCAGAAGAGGGCAACAAAGCAGGTGGAAAGCATGTCCTATGAGGAGCAGCTAAAGACACTGTTTCTCTAGTTTAGGGGAAAAAAAGGAGGCTGGGGGGGGGAGACCTCATTGCTCTCTACAGCTTCCTGAGGAGGGGAATTAGAGAGGAAGGTGCTGATCTTTTCTCCCTGGTATCCAGTGATAGGATGTGTGGGAATAGTTCAAAGCTGCATCAGTGATGGTTTAGACCTGACATTAGGAAGCGTGTCTTTACCAGGAGGGTGATCAAACACTGAAACAAGCTTCCTAGAAAGGTGGGCAATGCCCTGTTCATGTCAGTGTTTGAGGCGTTTGGACAATGCCCTCAGTGACATACTTTAACTTTTGGTCAGCCTTGAAGTGGTCAGACAGCTGGATTGGATAATTTTTAAAAATTGGTACTAGTAATAACATTTTCAGTGAGAGAAAAAAAAGCATTTTGTGCCATTAATAAATAAATTAAAATTTCATTATAAATATTATTTATTTAATCTTGTCCTTTTAAATTTTTGTTTTAAAATGCTTATATTATTACTGTAGTATTTGTATATAATTTAAATGTAAAAAAAATGCACATATCATAGAATCACAGAATATTCTGAGATGGAAGGGACCCTCAAGGATAATCATCAAAGTCCAATTCCTGGCCCTGCACAGGACATACCCAAGAATCACACCACGTGCTTGAGAGCATTGTTCAAATGCTTCTTGAACTCAGACAGGTTTGATGCTGTGACCACTTCCCTGGGGAGGCCATTTCAGTGCCCAACCACTCTCTGGGTGAAGAACCTTTTCCTAATAGCTAACTGAAATCTCCCCTGACACAACTTCAGGCCATTCCCTCAGGTCCTGTCATTGGTCACCACAGAAAGATCAGTGCCTGCCCCTCCACTTCTCCTCATGAGGAAGCTGTATACTGCTATGAGGTCTCCCCTCAGTCTTCTCCAGGCTGAACAAGCCAAGTGACTTCAGCCGCTCCTCATGAGGCTTCCCCTCAAGGCCCTTCACCATATTCGTAGCCCTCCTTTGGATGCTTTCTAATAGCTTTATATCTTTCTTATATTGTGGTACCCAAAACTGCACACAGTACTCAAGTTGAGGCCACACAAGTGCAGAGTAAAGCAGGACAATTCTCTCTGTTGACCATCTGGCAATGCTGTGCTGGATGCACCCCAGGACATGGTTGGCCCTCCTGACTGCCAGGGCACACTGTTGGCTTATATTCAACTTGCCATCAACCAGGAGCCCCACATCCCTTTCTGCGGTACTGTTCTCCAGCATCTCATTCCCCAGTATGTCCATACATCCAGAGCTGCCCCGTCCTGGATAAAGAATCCAGCACTCGACCTTGTTAAACTTTATAGAGTTGGTGATTACCCAGAGCTGTAATTTGTTTAGAAAGGGCTCATTTCTTTAACCTATTGTCTTGGGTTGACTGTATGATGCTTGTATCCCCAATCGTCTGTCCTGCTTATGCCGGGTATTAAGTTCTGTAGCTTTAAGTTAGGCCCAGAGAGAGACAGAGAGAGTGAAGAGAGTGAAGAGGGGAGAGAAAGCACACACAGTTTGTCTACAAGAGTTACACCTTACTCCCCCAGAAAGTCCTTCGGAGACTGCGCTCGAAGCGGAGACAGAAAATAGAAATAAGCTCTCTGTGTGCTCTCGGAGTTCGCAGCGGAGTGCTCTCGGCGATCTCTCGGCTTTTGCAGGGAGAGAGAGACTTTATTTCTTTTACTGTTTTTTTTCCTTCTGGGACTGGTCAACATCTCTGTGGTCCAAGACATCAGGACAATCCCCCGGGGGCCCCCCAACTCTACAGCCAGGCCTGGCCATCGGCCCCAGCCTCTGGAGGGACTGAGGCTGACACAGCCACACCCACAGAAGGACTCTCTAGATCCACCATCTCTTCGGAGAAAGAAGAAGTTTCATTGTTTTATATCATTCAATTTTTTTCCATACTTGTGAATATTCTGCTTGTTAAATAAATAGTTTTTTCCACTTTTTTCTCTAAAGAAATCTTTTCCCGAACCGGTTTGGGGGAGGGGCGGCTGGAATTGGCTTGTCTAGAGGAGACCCCCTCGGAGGTTTCCTCCTAACATTTGCCCTAAACTAGGACAAATATTTTGGCACCCAACACGTGGCTTGAGAAAGTGGAAAAGACTTGTACTGATTGCATTTTTGTCGTGCTGACTCTGTATTGGGATAAAGCAGTCAGTAGCCATGTTGCTTGAGTTCATAGTGTCTCTCTGCATAGGGGTAGCCATGTGTCTCTTGTCCCTAGGCTTGTGTCCTGGTTTGAAGGACAGGTGTCTGTTAAGGAAGGCAGGAGCCTCCCTTGGAATGGGAAACTGTAACCCCTCTCCCTCCGAATTATTATAAATTTGAAATCAAGAGGCTCTCAGGCAAAGATATGGGAATAGGAATAACAGTTCTTTACTACTATCTAAAACAAAGGATAACAAATAACAACAACTATAACGTTAACCAACAAACAGAACCAGAAACCCAGTGGCAGCTTGCTCGGCTTCAGGCACCTTTCCCTTTGGTGCAGTTCCAGTCACAGCCTGCAGGGGCGCTCTGGGTGCGGTGATTCCCCGGTGGCTGCAGGGGCGCTCCGGCGTGAGCTCAGGTAGCACACGGCAAATGGCGACTGCCCGAAGCACGGAGGGATGGAGGAGAGCTTTTGCTCCACAGACCCTCGGGAGGGGCAGCTGGTGTCGGTGCCGCAGCAGGATCTCCGGACACAGGGAGCTGGGACGGTAAGGGGTCTCCACGTGCAGGGAAAAACCCCGCTACAATGTAGCGGAGAAAACTCAGAGCGGGCTGGTGGCAGGCAGGTCGGCTCCGGATGGGGCAGAGGGCAGAGACTCACAGCAGACAGACCGGCAGCTCTGTGCTGGCTTCTCAGGGGGCCGTGGGTTCAGCAGACAGCAGCTCCGACCGTCCAGCTCCGAGGGTCCCGAGCAAGAGAGCGTGACCTCCCCCCAGCCCTTGCTTTTCAGTCTCTCCAAATCTCGTGTTGTCAAGCCCTGCTTCCATGAGGGGCAATTCTACCCCACCCTGCCAAGGAGAAAGGCTGTAGCCTTGTGCTTTGTTTCTCTTAAGTACCCAGTCATTTGTGTCTTAGCAACCCACGGGAGAAAAATTCCTGAGGAAAAGAACTAAATCCAACCTTCAACAGCTTGTTTGAGGTGTTTATAGCTTACTGGTCCCTAGGTTTGTTTTCCTATCCACAGACAGCTCCAGTATTGTCCTTGGCACAGAGTTTTTACAGTAGAGGGGCATGGATTAAAATTGCTGTTTTGCTGGGCATGGTGCTAATGATTTAAAGAGAGGTAGCAAAGGTACTGGGGATTGTTCAAAATATGTATGTTTTGTTGTTTCTCCATCCTACCCTGCGTCCTAATTTCAGTAGCATGTTTTGGGGGTTTGTTAGTAATTGCACCCAGTTTGTTAGAGGAGGAGCAGGGGGTGAGGCTTCCCAGCCTTTCCTTTCCTTCTTCTCCTTTCAATCTGTTACATAATTTTTTGAGACTGTTCAGTTTTCCCTGGATGCCAAAGATAATTACAAATTAGCCTGAAAGCAAAAACTTTAGTCTCACTAATAAAAAAGAACAAGAACAAGTGATACGAGCTAAAGAAGCTCCACCGTACAATCAACTGCCAGCAGAAGAAACACGCTACGCTCTTTTTACGGATAGTTCTTGCCGTATCGTAGAAATGAAACGAAAGTAAAAAACAACTATGTAAAGCCCCACACAACAAGTTGCAAAAGCTACAAAAAGAAAAAGTAGATCAAGTCAACTCACTGAGCTCAAAGCCGTTCAACTGGCCCTAGACATTGCTAAAAGAGAGAAGTAACCAAAACTCTACCTTTACACTAATTCATAGATAGTAACCAATGCTCTGTAAAGATGGCTAGAAAAGTAGAAAAAGGCCAATTAGCAACGTAAAAAAACCCCAATCTAAACTGCTAAAAAGTAGAAAGACATCGCTCCCCGAGTAAAGAAGCTACCTGTAAAAGTCTGCCATATAGATGCCCATATCCCTAAGAGTCAAGCTAATGAAAAACACCAGAACAACAAACAAATAAATCAAGCTGCAAAAATAGAAATGTCAAAAATAAACTTAAATTGGCAACGCAAAAAAGAGTTGTTCCTAGCCCAATAAGCCCATGATGCCTCAAGTCATCAGAGTAAAGATGTCACCTATAAATAAGCACGAGACCGAAGAGTGAATCTAACCATGAACAACATCTCCCAAGTAATCCATAATTGTGAGACGTGTGCTGCAATTAAGCAGGCAAAGCGAGTGAGACCCCTATAGTATAGTGAACAGTAGTCCAAATATAAATATAGAGAAGCTTGGCAGATTGATTACATCACACAGCCCCAGACCCACCAAAATAAACGCTATGTGCTCACGATAGTAAAAACCACCACAAAATAGTTAAAAACCGACCCTGTGCCTCATACCACTACCCAGAACACCATCCTGAGCCTTGAAAAGCAAGTCCTTTAGAAACATAGTACCCCTAAAAAGATTGAGTCAGACAATGAAACTCATTTCAAAAACAGCCTTATAAATACCTAAACTAAAGAACATAGTATTGAATAAGTGTACCATATCCCCTACCACGCACCAGCTTCAAGCAAAGTGAAGTGCAATAAACTGTTAAAAACCACCTTGAAAGCATTAAGTAAAAAAATTTTCAAAAATTAGAAACAGCATTTAACAAAAGCCACCTAGTTAGTTAACACTCAAAGTTCTACCAAACGAGCAAAACCTACCCAATCCAAACCCCTGCACACAGTAAATAAAAACAAAGTCCCAGTAGTTCATGTTAAAAGTCTGGTAGAGAAGACTGTTTAAGTCAATTCTACCTCCAATACAAACAAACCCATCCATAAAATTGTCTTTGCTCAAAGACCAAGTTACACATAGTAAATAATGCAAAAAGATAGAACAACACATTGTGTACCCCAAGAAAATCTAATTATTAAGTGAAAACCATGTTTAAATATCACTGTTTGCCAGATTTCACTGCCATTTTCTATATATAGCTGTATACTATATATATACACATATATGTGTGTATAATGTATGTGTGTTTAGAATAAGAATATATTAGTTTTAGTAGTGAGCTAACGATATGGAGATAAGGGGTGGAATGTCCTGGGTTGACTGTATGATGCTTGTATCCCCAATCGTCTGTCCTGCTTATGCCGGGTATTAAGTTCTGTAGCTTTAAGTTAGGCCCAGAGAGAGACAGAGAGAGTGAAGAGAGTGAAGAGGGGAGAGAAAGCACACACAGTTTGTCTACAAGAGTTACACCTTACTCCCCCAGAAATTCCTTCGGAGACTGCGCTCGAAGCGGAGACAGAAAATAGAAATAAGCTCTCTGTGTGCTCTCGGAGTTCGCAGCGGAGTGCTCTCGGCGATCTCTCGGCTTTTGCAGGGAGAGAGAGACTTTATTTCTTTTACTGTTTTTTTTCCTTCTGGGACTGGTCAACATCTCTGTGGTCCAAGACATCAGGACAATCCCCCGGGGGCCCCCCAACTCTACAGCCAGGCCTGGCCATCGGCCCCAGCCTCTGGAGGGACTGAGGCTGACACAGCCACACCCACAGAAGGACTCTCTAGATCCACCATCTCTTCGGAGAAAGAAGAAGTTTCATTGTTTTATATCATTCAATTTTTTTCCATACTTGTGAATATTCTGCTTGTTAAATAAATAGTTTTTTCCACTTTTTTCTCTAAAGAAATCTTTTCCCGAACCGGTTTGGGGGAGGGGCGGCTGGAATTGGCTTGTCTAGAGGAGACCCCCTCGGAGGTTTCCTCCTAACATTTGCCCTAAACTAGGGCACCTGTATCCTGTACACCCCAAGGCAGGCTAACAAGCTTTCTCCTCTATGCAGTAATTAGGCAGACACTTGGACTTCACACAAGATGACAGCAGGCAAAGACTTTGTGCAGAGACTTTGCTATGACCTTCATCTTGCAGTGTTCTTGTGCAAAGACAACTATCACACAGTGAAAATTCCTTAAATACCATGACCCAGACAGGATTTGTCATCATATAAACAGGAAAGATGTTCACCACAGTGTTCCCCAATCACCTGGGTTTTTGCACAGTTTTTACCTATTATGGTAACAGGTAAACAATATCCTATAAGGTCACAAACTATAATCCTCACTCTCAATAGGTCCAGAAGGTCACAAACCTGCAATTCTCTCCCAGCCCATCCCTGGTGACCTGGATATGCTTCAATGGTCATCTCCAGGCCTAGGACAGAGACTCACTCTGGGGCTTCCAGGCCTGCTCTTCTATTATACACATAGCGTACTGCAACACCTCTACACAGAGACATGGGCACATGGGCATAGGCACACAGTGACACATATGCAAGGACACACTAGGCCTCCTCTGCAGCACCTCTCTTTTGCAAAGCCAGACTCGCAAGGGATTCAAGGCCACCTCCCAGCAGTCTAGGCTACACATCCTTAGGAGCACCTAGGACACATTCTCCCATGGATGCTCCCAAGTCTCAGGGGAGAGGAGAAGGAAGATATTTTGCCCTCTTCCAGTGCCCTGAGGATTTTTCACAAGCCCTGCTCCACGTCAATCTATGGCTCAGTCTTTCATCTCTGGGCCAGGGCAGGAGCTGGGGCTTAGGCTGCCTCAACATGGGCTCAGCCTTGGGCTGAAAAGGAGGTGTTACCAAAAATTCAGTAAAAATAAAAGAAACTAGTTAACACCAATGTAGTATTAAGAAGCAGGCATTCTTTATTCGGCCAGATGCACAGGGCAATAGCTTCTCTGAAATATTGTGCATGCTGAGTACAGGAAAGTTCCTCTTTATATACTGTATTTTACATATGTATTCATTGATTGTCCCAGAAAAAAACATACATATGGTAATCATTTCCCCAAAATCATTAACATATTTTGCCTTCCCTTTACGCATGCGTTCTTCTGTCCTGGAGGTCTCTTTGGTGGTCCCTAGTGGTCAGTGACCTCAAAGTCATAGCTGACCGCCTGGTGAACTGGTAAAAGTTGGCACAACCGGGCTGGTTGCTTTCCAGTTCTCCTTCTTACACAATGGGCATTGTGCAGTTCCATGGGCCAGTGGGCTTTGAAGAATAAGCACTGTGTTAGCCCACTAGGTATAGACAATTTTTCATCTGGCAACAGAGGAGGCTGAGGTACATGTAAAGTGCTGTAGAGCACTTACCAGGCACCATGGATTAGTCCAGCTGAGGGTCACCTTAATGGTTCCCACAGATGCTGTGGCCTTAGCATTCTTTCCTCTTAACTGAAATGACAGGAGCAATTAAGAGTCCTTTTGGGGGAAGAAACAGACAGTCAGCTTGGATATGATTGAAATATCTGCAAAATATTCAAGCAGCTCATTTGCCAAAGTGCACACATGTATATACACATGCAGGACCATCTCATTAAATGTTAGAAGACCTGTCTGCAATCTACAGGTAGCAGCTATTGTTGTCACCTCTTTCAGTCCTGCCCTATATTAAGGGGCCACAGAGAAGGTTTTTAAAATAAAGTGCTGCAAATATGGAAAATAGGTCAGTGATATTATTTGCCTTAGCACGGAGTCTAATTGTAATAAAATTCCCTTCTTCCATCCATCTCTGCTAGCTGCACGCTACTTAGCCAGACAGAAAGTCACTGTGCAGAAAGCCGCTAATTGAAAAGGCAGCACAAAATTTTACTCCACTGTTTGAGGGACAGTGTTCTAGCAAGGTCCTTCAGTCTACCATCTCATTTGAGGTAGGGGATGAATACCCATGCAACATCAAGGATGCAAGGATTATTGATGTGTTAGAAATCCCAGAAGTACCTGAGAACGGTCACACAGGAATTAGGGCTTCTCCCCACAAAAAGGTGGAAGGGTCATTAGTCCAGCTGAAGTGCAACTACACCAATGCACACAGCATGGACAACCAACAGGAGTAAATGGAGGCTATGATGCAGCAGGTAAACTATGATGTAGTTTCCATCACAGAAACCTGGTGGGATGACTTGCACAACTGGAGTGCCACAATGGATGGCTATAAACTCTTCAAAAGGGATAAGCAAGGCAGGAGAGGCAGTGGGGTAGCCCTGTATGTTAGGGAGTGTCTCGATTGTCTGGAGCTTGATAATGGTGATGCCTCATGAAAGGCTGACCTGAAACAGAAGCTAGACAGAGTTAAAAGAATAAAAGGAGTATTTATTTAAACAAGGTACACTTTGGGCAATGCAAGAGTCTCGCAGAGACTACACCCAAAAATGGACACCTAGCACGTGTTTTTTGGACAGATATACCTTCGGTCCATCTGCATATCAGAAACCTATTGTCCAATTACAGCTTCAGGTCCTGAAGTCCCATTCCTAGTTTGTCCCCTTCTTCTCTTTGCTGCTGTCCATGGTTGTTTACATTTTGGGCTTTTAGAGAAACAGGATGTCCTTGAAACTCAGGCTTAGAGAGAAATTATTTTGTCTAAATGTCAGTAACAGAACACTAGCTGACAATTTATGGAGTCTTAGAGTCATACACTAGAGCAGTCTTGATCTGGAAAATATAAAAGTTAAAACTTAAGGCATCAGTGGTGCTGATGGAGTTGAGTGTTTATGGGTAAGAATCAGGAGGAAGGCCAAAGAGGCAGATATCCTGGTGAAAGTTTGTTATAGACCACCCAAGCAGGATGAAGAGGTGGAACAAAAATTCTATAAGCAGCTGGGAGAAGTCTTGTGTTTGTTTGCCCTTGTTCTCATGGGGAACTTCAACTTACCAGATGTCTGATGAAAATATGACACAGCAGAAAACAATCCCGGAGGTTCCTGTTGTTGCCTTTTGAGCCCCTAAAATCAAGAGCCAAACAAGGTTAGGTGAGAAAAAGTGGTTACCGTTTAATGAAGGGTCCCTCCAGGTGGACAATATGCCGATGTGCACACCAAAAATGCTTCGAAAATGCACATGTGATACATGGCAAGTACAGTTTTGCAAGTTTAGCAAATTAGCATAATTGACAAGAATCCCCAATTAGAAGCACAAGTAATGAAGCAATTCCCCCTCTTGGTTCAACTTGTTCTGAAGGACCCCTCCTTGCTAGTTGTTTATGTCTAATACATGGGAAAGAGTCTTGGGAAGGTGTTTTGGCCTTGATTCCCATAAGAAGCAAGATTAGAACAGGCCTTCAGGAATTTGTTTGTTTAATAGGAAAAGTACTGGAGTTAGAAAACTGTATAACTATACAATAATAGTCTACAGAGCTACAAATATATATGAAGAATATATAACAGAAAAAATCATTTTGGCATCATCCCCCTCTTTAGAGAAAAGACTCTACTTTGTCTAGTCTACACTCTACATTTAACCATCGCATCATTCAGCAAGCTATTATGCAAAAACTAACTACAGATATAAGTAGTATGAACAGTTCCTTTATCCAGGCCCAGTTCGGTAACCATGAAGTGAGTGTATGGAGGATATAGTCAAGTTCAATGTGCTATTTTTGAGAGCTATCTTATATAAAATTTGAGTTTGCTTCCAAATTTCAACCAAATCCTTATTAGTTCTTCCACTCTGGTCTACATAAGATCAACAACTAGTGTTAATGACTGCACACACGCCTCCTTGTGCAGCTAGTAAGAAATTGAGAGCCATTCTGTTTTGCAAAACCACGAGACAAATAATGGAGTTCTTCTTGTAAGGCTGAAATTGCATCTGAAGTCTGCCATTCAAAATGTTCAGGAATGGCTGAGATGTTAACAATTGCTCTCTCCAGTTCAATTACTCCCCAAGAGGGGATGAGAGCTGTGATTACACTGTGGAAAAGTGTGGGATGCACAACAAGGGGATTAATTCATCTTTTCATCCTCCTTATTCATCCATTTGGATCTTCAATATGATCAAATATTGTTATGTTTGGAATTACAGCCCCAAGGGCACAGGCTCTATCTTTATCTAGGGGCAGAACTTTCCAGGCCCCATTTTTACATATCTAATTCGGTTAGTGTCTATTCGTGAGAAAAGCCCATGAGAAAACACAATCAGTTTTTACCCGTGAGAATGTAGTGTCAACAGAATTAAGGAATTTAAACAACAGAAAGAAAAATACAGCCACATTGTGCACCTGGTGTTTTGCTAGAATGCTTGAATGCTTATGCTATAGGCAACCAGTAGTAGTACACTGTGGTAAAATAATAGCCAATTAATATATTGTAGTAGTTCAGTAGCCAATGAATATGTAACATGAATGATAACATACAAAAGCGTATAAAGGAGGCTGCGTTCCTGAATAAACGGCTTTTTTGCCCTTGTCCGAGGCACTGTCCATGTTGTCATGTCCGCCCCACCAGTGACATGAGGGAATTAGTCTCCATGGTGTCTGTGCCATCTTTTTTACAGATTTTGGATTTATTCTTTCTACAAATTTGGTCTTATGGCAATATGGAGGAAGAATGATCTTTCCTGTGACGTTTACAATTATGCAGGGAACCATATAATTTTCCTGATCAATTAGGCAGCTCAGGGTTATAGGCAGATAGGCCTTATTGACTCTTTCCCACCTAAGGGAATGGTTCATTTTCATAAAAACACCAGTGGCCAGTTACCATTCCCATCCATGGTCGGCAACTGAGTACAAATCCAACAGTTGTTCTTATGAAGAGCCTGGGATACATTTTGGACTAAAATCACATGCAAATTTTGGGGCCAACTCTGAGTCATGGTTACCAAGTGTGCAGATAGCACACATGAACAATTTCAACCATATCATCCTGATTTGTTTCAGTCTCTGTTTTACTGGTGGTTTAAGGAGCAGAAGCCTTTTTAACTCTGGAATAGTAAATCCAAGGTTCCTTGCCCGTGACCTTGACTGCAATAAGGGTAGTCAGCAGGACTTGGAATGGTCCTCTCCACTTAGCTTGCAAGGGGTCACTGTCCCACCATTTAAAATACACCCAGTCTCCAGGCTGGAATGGATAAGCAGGTGTGTCCAGTCCCATTGGTCTGGATAACATGACGAATCTTTGGAGTTTCTGCAAAGTGGAACTTAAAACTATTAAATACTTTTGTAAGTCAATTTTCCCCCTCATGGATTTCTCCTGGGATATGCAGAATCTGATATGGCCTACCATACAATATTTCATAGGGACTGATGTTATCCTTCCACCTCAGTTGTATGCAGATCCTCAGTAAAGCCATAGGCAAGGCCTGAACCCATGTCATGGGTGTTTCTTGGCAAATTTTACTCATCTGGATTTTAAGGGTTCCATTCATACATTCAACATTGCCACTCACCTGGGGTCTGTCTCAAGCAATTCCCAAAATTCATCTGACTTCCCCGACCACTGTTGCAACAAAGTGTGGTCCCCTATCTGATGGCAACCCCAAAGGAACCCCAAATCTTAGAATTATATGATTGAGTAAAACTTTTACCATCTCCTTTGCTGTATTAGTGCAACAGGGGTAAGCTTCAGGCCATCCACTGAAGGTGTCAACAAATACCAATATGCACCTGTATCCTTCTTTGCATGGTAACTCAGCAAAATCTATTTGCCAGTAATGTCCAGAGAGATCCCCTCCCTTTGTTATCCCTAACACAACTCTTTTGCTCACGTCAGGGTTTTTTCTACAGAAGATTTCATATTTGCTTGTTATAGATTGTACAACATCAGACATCCCCCTTCCTATTGCTACCTTCCTCAGATGTTTCAAAATATTTTCTGCTCCCCAGTGGGTACTCTCATGCTCTCGCTGCACTATTTCTGGAAGGAGCAGAGGTAGGACTACAACCTGTCCCACTGGGGTGACAGCCCACCCTCTTTCTTTGATTACAACCTTAAGGAACTTAATTAACTTTTGGTCTCTCTGATCATATTTTGGGGTAAACCCTGATAGATCTATTCCTTTTTGTGGTACCACTGCAAGAATGCCTTTTCCTGCAACCCCTTTTGCTGCTTAATCAGCAAAACTCTTTACTAATTCGGGAGCAGTTTTCCCTTTTTTGTGACCTCCGCAATGCATAATAGCTACCTCTGTAGGCTTCCAAATACTCTGCAAGAGTGTGAGGATCTGTTCAGCACATTTGATTTCATTACTCTGAGCAGTTAACAGCCTTCTTTCCTTCCAGATGACTCCATGGGCAAGGACAACACTAAAGGCATAGAGTCGGTCCATATGTTCACCTTTTTTCCCTCACTCAGTTCTAGAGCTCTTATCAATGCAATCAGTCCAGCTTTTTTGTGATGATACATCTGGTGGCAAGGCCTTGTCTGTGGTTGTCACTGCATAACCTGTCATTCGCTTACCAATTCTCATGAAACTGTGTAGTGGGTTGACCACTGTCTAAACGCCACTACACTCATGAAAATCATCTACTCATCTTCCTCTGCTAGGAAGCAGAGGAGGAGAAAAAATCAGTTAAAATAAAGCTCATGGGGTTGAGATAAAGATTAGGAGAAAATACTTTAAGGGCAAGACAGGTTGAAAACTTTAAAAGGTATAAAGAAAACTTTATTAACAGAACTAAAAGAAGAATTATAAGAACTCAAATAAACCTTTAAAACACCTTCCCCCCCTCCACCAGCCTTCTTTCCTTCCCACCAACAGCGCAGGGAGACAAAACATGGGATTTTTTAGTCAGTTTATCACTTCTAAAAATCTTTCTTCAGCTTGTAATGGATGAATAAATGATAAATGTTGGCTTTGTAAAAATAGTGCTATGATAAAAATAGTTAAGTAGAAACAAGATTGTAGTAAAATTATAACCTCGAGATAATTGTGATATATTGGAAAACGTAGTCATAAATATATAGCTGTAAACATCTTTTGAGCTGATTACTTGCAATGCTAATGAATTTCAAGGGAAACAAGAGAAGATAAGGCCAATTCACAGCTCTCTGCTGACACTGTCCAGGCACCTGAAGAGACATTCTGGTGAGAAGGAGGGAGGCAGAGACCAGGGGGAAAGAGTTGTTTGAAATGTAAATTTTCTTCTGAGCTTAATGAATATGTAACAGTTAAGGGTACTTAACCCATTGTACAATGAACGAAGGTGTGCCTCTAGCAGATATGCTATGCACCCAGCGCTGTTTTTGCCCTTGTTCTACTAATAAATGTTCAATATTATTTTATTAAAATTTTTGGTTTTGGACCTGTTTTTAACAAGCTCACTTAGGGAAAGGAGTCTCCTTTGCTTTGGCCATGGAGTCCTTCCCAGGGGAAACAGTTCTCTGTGAACTCCTCCAGCATGAGTCCGATTTTCACAGCTAACAGTCTACCCGGAAAAAACCTGCTTGCATCGTGAAATCCCTCCCGCATCTTGGCAGTCTTCCCACAACTGCTTTTTCATGGGCCACTGGCTTATGGGGTGCAATTTTTAAGGATGAGCTGTTCTAGTCTAGAAGCAAAGAGTCTTCTTCTGTCCCTGAAAGCAAAAGTCTGTCTCTCTATTCAAGTCAGATCATCGCATTTCAACATCTACGTTTTCCAGTTCTCATGGGCTGTGGGTGAACGCTGCATCCCCCCATATGCTTCATGAGTTACAGGGAAATAGTTTTGTTGTATTATAGTCCTCACCACAGTTTGCAGACGAATCTCAGCTCTGAGGCCCGGAGCACCTCCTCTTCCTCCTCCTTCTCCACTGACCTTGGTTCTGCAGCACTGAAAAGGTTAATCTCGTCTGGGCTTTGCATCAGGGAATTGTCTCTGACTGTTGGTCATGCGATCCCTGCCAGGCACTGGCCACGGGGTTGCTCCTGGCGTTGATCTCAGTCGCATAGTTGCTCGTGGTGCTGGGATGACTTTTTCAGCAGCCGGATCTCGGCTGCTGAGCTGGGGCCCAGCGGAGCCTGACCCAGGACCACGCCAGGGCCCAGCAGCTCTTCCCCGCCTGGTGGCCGTGCCGGGACGGGGCCCAGCCTGACTCTGCCAGGAAGGGAGGAGGCCCAGGCTGGCCCTCCACTCCTTTGTAGAGAGCAGAAAGCAAGAAGAACTTTGCACATTTTTTTCGTTCTTAAATATGTTATCATAGAGGCATGTCCAGCATTTCTAATTGGCTTAGCAGTGTGCCCATCCTCAGAGCTAACCAGCTATTGGTCTTGCCAGGCACAGAGGAAGCTGTTAGTGTTCCTCACAGAAAAATCACTTCCATGGCTGACCTTTTTCCTCCTCACCAAAATCAATTTAATGCAAAACAAGCATAAACTGCTTCCATTGTTATACAGTTCCCAATCTAGATTCTCTAGAGGCACGTCCTTCATGTCTGGTCTGCTGGAATAGGCATCTTCTATTGTCTGTAAACAGTCATGCTCAGGCACATTGTCAATTAACGTGGATGACAAAAGCATTGCAGGGTTCACGACAGATGTTTTTACGGTAGCATCATCCTGTTCTAACAACACAGACTGATATTTAAGAATTCTTCTAGGGAGCAGCCAATGGACTCCCTTTTGTTCCAGTACAGTTATCACTGCGTGGGGAACATACACTACAGTGTGCTGCACAAGGGTGAATTTTCGGGCCTCTTGGATCAAGATGACAGCAACCACCACAGCTTTCAAACACCCAGGCCACCCTTGGCTTACATTGTCTAGCTGTTTTGAAAAGTAGGCCAAAGCCCTTCACTGGTCTCCCAGTTGCTGTGCCAGTACCCCCAGAGCAACATTCAGTTGCTCATATGAAAAGAGTTCACAAGGCTTAGTTAAGTCTGGCAATCCCAATGCTCGAGCTGATATCAAAGCATGTTTCAACTGTTTAAATGCAGCCCTTGTGCTCTCTGTCCACATGATGATTCCCTTTTCGGCTAATTTAAGGGCTCCATACAGAGGTTATACCAGTAGCCCATAATTTGGTATCCATAAGCAACACCAACTATAATGATGCAAAATGACACGGACCACCTAGGCAGGTGCAAAGAGGAATCAATTTATTGCAAAAACCAGGCTTTTTTAAACAATTAGCAATTGCCCTTTATCAGTTACATTCTTGTGAACCATAACAAACATAATTCAACCAACCACCATAAACCATGATGTGAACACACACTGGTTATATAACTTGTTTTCTACGGTTATATAGCTTGTTTTCTACCTCTATTTCAGCTGAGTCATTCCCAGAGTGCTTTTCTGATTAGTCAAAGTAACAGGAGTAAGTCAGGATTTTACAAGGATAACAAGGCCCTCAATTTGTAAGGTTTTACTTATCTGTTACAACCAACCTGCCATTTCCAGGAAGGCTTGCATCTCTCTCATAGTGTGGGGCTCTGGGAGATGACAGATGGCTTCTTTCCATTCTCTGCTGAGTTATCGATGTCCACGGAAGTGGACAAGTAAACTGCTGTTTCCCTGGCAACCTGTGCCTTCTCTTTTGAGACTCTATACCCACTTAATCCCCAAAAGTTGAACAGACTTACAGTGAGTTGGATGCAGTCATCTCGTGTTTTAGCTGCAATCAAGTAATCATCAACATATTGAAGACTAACCCCTCCTAGTTCTTGTCTTCTCCAGTCCTCCAATTCTCTTGCTAGCTGGTTTCCGACTATAGTTGGGCTGTTCTTGAAACCCTGGCGTAGAACTGTCCAAGTGAGTTGGCTTTTTCTCCCTGTCTCAGGATTCTCCCACTCAAAAGCAAAAAGATCTCTTGTAGAAAACGTGCCGGGCACTCTACGATCCGCCTGCCGATGGTTGCTCCTAGCTCGCCTGAGGGACCTCGAATGCCCTAACCGCAAGGTGGGCAGACGAGGGAGACACGCAGCCTCGTCAGGGGCTAGGAGCGTTGGTGGGTCGTGAGTTGTTCCCGGAACCACGGAGGAATTAGGGAGGACCCGACAGTTGGGTAGCAGAATGGTTTTGTTCTTCTGAGTCCCGGAGCTGAAGGGCCCCAAGCTAGCTCAGACAATGACTTATAACAGAACCAGTGGGCCAATAAGGAGAGGGAAGGGAGGCGGAGCTGGGGAGGAGTATGGGGATCACAGTCAATGGGATGGGAGCAGGGGAGGGGATAAGGGTAGGTGACAAATCAAGGGTAACAGAACTAAGAACTCTCTGGAAAAATGGGATAGTACAAACTTAAAGGAACAGCTTATAGAACCAATGACTATCGACTAGGAGGAGTCAGGGGGGTGGCCCATACCTGGGCTAAAGTATTGATGTTTCAATCCCTGGGGTGGTATTGGGACTCGCCCACTAGGAGCGTCCAAGGGGTTTTTACCACCGCTACAATCTCTTAGGCACAGGAATGCAGAAAAAGGCATCCTTAAGGTATAAAAGAGTGAACCATCCTAATTTGTCTGTCAACGTGGTCAAAAGAGTGTAGGGGTTTGCTACAACTGGGTGTTTATCCTCTGTTTTTTTGATGCCTTTTTCTCAACCTGGAAAGAAAGCTTGAAATAATTTTAGTAAGGAGGTAATATAAAAGGGGATCTTTATTTTAAGGCCTTCAGAGGCAGTTATGGAAAGATATCCAGAAAAGCCCACTCCCTCCGGGGGTGAGTACATATTTATAGCTTTTAGGAAATTAGCATAATTGATAAAAAGCACAAATTAGGAGGACATGTGGTGATTCAATTTCCTCCCAGGTCGAGCCCCTTTTCTGGAGCTCCCTCCCTTGGTACTAGCTGTACTTTGTCCATGAAAATGTATCTCAAAGAGTTGTTCTCAGCCTTAGTTCCCTGGAAGAACCAAGATAGCATTGGGGCCTTGTGAAAGAACCTTAAGAGAACACAAACAAATGCTGCACCAAAAATTATTGAATCCCCCTTCCTAAACCAGGAGTGGTAAACACAAAAAGCCTTCTACCAACTCTCAAATGAGACAATTTCTGGTTTGTGTCAAAATTAAATTACAACGGTGCTATAATCTGTCTCTTGGAAAACAAAACATAACCCTGATGTAGTAATATGTTAACATAAGAACATTGTGTATGAAAATATTTTGTGTGTTAATTTTATATCATAAAATTAATCCTCCTAATGTATAGAATTATCCAGCAGACTAAGAATGTTACCTATGAAATTCTTCTAACTATATATGAATGCAGTCAAGGAAAAAACACACATCCTTGACAAATCCATTCACATTTATTCCAGGGTGCAAAGTCAGTCAACTATACTACAAGAGCTGGGAATCCTCTTGAAACTTATCTATGTTTATGTACACAGATCACTTCCTAGATTTTGACCCCTCTGGCCTAACCCAGGACAGTTTATCTATTGAGGATACCCTTGTATAGAATTTAAGAATAAAAACCTGCTGTATAATTCTAGAACTACTTTCAAAATATTGAACCAACATATAAGAGAGAAAATATTGTGATATCCCTCACACCCACTACCCATTAAAAAACTCATTCCTGGGATTCACTGGGTGGGGGACTAACTAATGAAAATTGGGTTGATAATTACAATTGAATTTTCATTTTGAACTATTGGACACTGTATAATTACTTATGTTATTGCTCCTTCTGTTTCCATCTTTTCTCCTATTATCTTTCTTCACCACCTCTGTGGACAACCCATAAACTGAAGAAGATCACTAGGAAAGAGTCATTTATTACAATGTTTGAGTCACGGGGTAGATGTCAGAGACAGAAATAGTTCACGCCTCAAACATTGATATAAAGTTTTGCTCATCATAACCAAAACTGTATAAAGAAGCTACAATCAAAGAAGCTTCCCTGAAGATACCTGCCTGGGACTTTGGACTGAAACCAAACTGCTGATTAAAGGGAAGCCTCAATCATCTCAGGCTGAGGAGAAAGTTTGCATCCACAAAAGGCCAAAGCCACCAACTGCAGCCAAGTTTGGGTGGGGGTAGAGCACAGCTCACAGAAGCCAGGTTTACACAGACACCCCCCCAGCTGAGGCGGGGAGTGGAGGTTTCAGGTGTGGCGTAACCTCAGGTCAGAGGCAATGAACACCCATCCTCTGGCCCAGCTGTAGGACTCCCCAACCCCACAGGCCTCATCCATGGAACTTTCACATGAGAGGCAGCTGAGGGGGAGTCACAATCCATCAAAGACCCCCCAAAGTGCTAAACCTTGCTCTACAAGACTGCATGTGATGCAACAGATCCAGAATCTGCTGTAAGAGACTGCCTCCTCCTCCCCCAGGGAGACATGCCTAGACATTGCTACCTGGCTCAAGGGTATATAAACCCATCAGATTCCAAGATTTTTGGGGGGACTTGCACCACCAAGAAGACCAGCTGGAGAGGATCAATGGACTATCATTGGGATCCGCGGAGTGGTGATATTTTCTTTATTCTGTTCCTGTTTCTCTCTCTCCCCCCCCCCCCCCCCCCACCTATCTCTTTCTTTCTTTCTCTCTCTCTCTTTCATGTTTACTGTCAAATAAAACCTTTGCTATTGTCACCGGCATATGGTCTCATTTGCACCTTAAATTGGGCAGGGATATTTCTAAGAACCTTAATAACTAGATCCTAATATTTTACCAACTGGATCATAACACCTTGTATCCCTTGGGGCTTGGAGCTCTGGAATTTTTTTGTCTTTCTGCCTAGGGAAGGGCCATGGAAAAGTACTGGGAAAACTAGTCACTAGTACAATAGGCTACAGTGATGCCTTTTTCCTGGTCTTAGGAAATAAAAGCTCAGACACAGTTAGAGCTTTGGGGGTTGTTTACCTCAGTATTTTAATAGGATCACATTCGATGCATTGCTTCACCCAGGTGACACGCATCACAATGTCTTCCCACCCCCCAATCGAGTATACAATTTAAGACCTTACACATTATCATATCTAACAAGAGGGCCCAATAAGGGGGCCAGAGTGGGCTAACTTGTAGTTTACAGAATCTGTCCTGCTAGGGGACTTTGAGTTCTTATGACAATAGCATGTTTGGTCTTCTAACTCTACAGTTTCTGGGGTGTTTAGTCTCCCGGCCTATTGGGCACCAAGAAACCAGGCTAAATTATCACATCTAAAGCATTACAAGTATGCATGCTAATACTTGTGGATACAGAGAACTGTGTAAAAAGTATATACAAGAAAAAGCAAAAAATCCTTCAGGCATCAAGAAAGCTACAAATATATGTGCAAAGAATACAGAGAACATACAAAAGGAAAAAAGGCAAAACCCAAACGGCATCAATTTTTTAAATTCCCCTTAAATCCTGCAGTAATGGATAATTCTGATCATCAGCTTTCTTTACTGGCAGGATGGCTGTGTTGTATCTAGATTCACATTCCACTAATAACCCAAATTTAAGGAACTTATCAATTATAGGTGCCAATCCCCTGCATCCTTCTAACTTCAAAGGGTATTGTTTTTGCCTTACTGGCATGGCTCCTGGTTTCAGAGAATCACTGGGTTGGAAGAGACCTTCAAGATCATCGAGTCCAACCCATGCCCTAACACCTCCACTAAACCATGGCACCGAGTGCCATGTCCAATCTTTTTTTAAACACATCCAGGGATGGTGACTTCATCACCTCCCCGTGCAGACAATTCCAATATTTAACCACTCTTTCTGTAAAAAACTTCCTCCTAATATCCAACCTGTATTTCCCCAGGTGCAGCTTAAGACTGTGTCCTCTCGTTCTGTCAATTGCTGCCTGGAGAAAGAGACCAACCCCCTCCTAAAAACAACCACCCCTCAGGAAGTTGTAGAGTGATAAGGTCACCTCTGAGTCTCCTTTTCTCCAGGCTAAAAAACCCCAGCTCCCTCAGTCGTTCCTCATAGGGCTTCTGTTCCAAGCCCCTCACCAGCCTTGTTGCCCTCCTCTGGACGCACTCAAGCATCTCAACACCCTTCCTAAACTGAGGGGCCCAGAACTGGACACAGTACTCAAGGGGCGGCCTCACCAGTGCTGAGTACAGGGGAAGGATGACCTCCCTGTTCCTGCTGGCCACACCGTTCCTGATACAGGCCAGGATGCTGTCGGCCTTCTTGGCCACCAGGGCACACTGCTGGCTCATGTTCAGTCAGCTTTTGACCAGTAACCCCAGGTCCCTTTCTGCCTGGGCACTGTCCAGCCACACCATCCCCAGCCTATAATGCTGCAGGGGGTTATTGTGGCCAAAATGCAGGACTCGGCATTTGGACTTATTAAACTTCATCCTGTTGGACTCTGCCCATCCATCCAACTGTTCCAGGTCTCTCTGAAGAGCCCTCCTACCTTCCAACAGATCGACACATGCTCCCAGCTTAGTGTCATCTGCAAATTTACTGATGAAAGACTCAATACCCTCATCCATGTAGTCAATAAAAATATTGAACAGAACTGGCCCCTGCACAGACCCCAGAGGAACGCCATTAGTGACTGGCCGCCAGCTGGATGCAGCACAGTTCACCACCACTCTCTGGGCCTGGCCATCCAGCCAGTTCTTGACCCAGCAGAGTGCTCCTGTCCAAGCCCCAGGCTGCCAGCATTTCTAGGAGTATGCTGTGGGAGGCAGTGTCAAAGGCCTTGCTGAAGTCCAAATAGACAACATCCACAGCCTTTCCCACATCTACCAGGCAGGTCACCTGGTCATAAAAGGAGACCAGGTTGATCAAACATGACCTACCCCTCCTAAATCCATGCTAGCTGGGTCTGATACCCTGGCCATCCTGTAAGTGCTGCCTAATGACACTCAGTACAAACTGTTCCATTACCTTACCGGGTACTGAGGTCAGACTAACTGGCCTGTAATTCCCAGGCTCCTTCTTCCTACCCTTTTTGTGGATGGGCATCACATTGGCCAGCTTCCAGTCATCTGGAACCTCACCGGTGAGCCAGGAATGCTGGTACATGATGGAGAGTGGCTTTGCAAGCTCATCTGCCAGCTCCCTCATTACCCTGGGATGGATCCCATCTGGTCCCATAGATTTGTGGACATCCAAGCGGCTCAGCAGTACTCTGACTGCCTCCTCCTGGATAACAGGGGGACCACTCTGCTCCCTGACACCATCTACCAACCCAGGACGACAGCATTCCTGAGGACAAGCTGTCTTCCCACTAAAGACTGAGGTAAAGAAGGCCTTAAGCACTTCCGCCTTCTCCTCATCTGCAGTTACTAAGTTCACTTCTGCATCCAGGAGAGAACAAAGGTCAGCCTCACCCTTCCTTTTGCCGTTAATGTGTTTGTAAAAACATTTTTTATTATCCTTTGCAGAAGCTGCCAAATTAAGTTCAAACTGAGCTTTGACCTCCCTAATTTTTCTTCCTACATGCCCTAGCAATCTCCTTAAACACTTCCTGAGAGATCTGACCCTCCTTCCAAAGATGATATATCCTCTTTTTATTCCTAAGTTACTTCAAAACCTCATTGCCCATCCAGGCTGGATGTTTGCCTCATTGACTCATCTTTCAGCACACATGGATAGTCTGCTCCTGTGCCCTCAAGATCTTTGTTTTGAAGCACATCCACCTTTCCTAGACTCCCTTGTTTTTAAGGGCAGCTTCCCAAGGAAGTCTCTGAATAAGTCTCCTAAATAGGCCAAAGTCTGCCCTCCAAAATCCAAAGTGAAAGTCTTATTGAAATTCCTCCTAATTTGGCCAAATATCGAGAACTCTATAATTTCATAATCACTATGGCCCAAACAGCCTCCAACCACCACATCTCCCACCAGCCCATCTCTATTTGCAAATAACAGGTCTAACATAGCCCCTCCTCTGGTGGGCTCTCTCACCAACTGTGACAAAAAATTGTCCTCCACACACTCCAAGAACCTCTTGGACTGCCTCTTTTCTGCTGTATTAAGCTCCCAGCAGATGTCTGGTAGGTTAAAGTCACCCACAAGAACAAGGGCTGGTGATCCTGAAATATTCTCCAGCTGCCTATAGAATAAGTTATCCACCTCTTCTTCCTGACCAAGTGGACGATAACAGACCCCCAGAAGGATGTCAGCCTTGGTGGCCTTCCCCTTGATTTTCACCCATCATAGGCATTCAACTCTGTCATTAATAGTTTCAATACCTGTGGTGTCAAAACCTCCCTAATATAAAGGGCCACTCCTCCACTCCTTCTCCCTTTCCCATCTCTTCTGAAGAGCTTATAGCCATCCAGTGCAGTGCTCCAGTCATGCAAATCATCCCACCACATTTCCTTGATGGCAACCACATCATAGCTCTGCTGTTGCACCATGGCTTCCAGCTCTTCCTGTTTTTTACCCATGCTGCATGCATTAGTATACATGCACTTCAGCTGGGCTACTGATTTAACCTTTAACTCAGGCTTTCCACCCTTAGGCCTGCCTCCAGAGAGTCCAGCTACATCCCCTTCCCCCTTCAAAACTAGTTTAAAGACCTCTCAATGAGCTCAGCCAGTTCATTAGCTAAAATCCTCCTGCCCCTTACAGAGAGACAGAGCCCATCCAATTCCAGCAGGCCAGGTACTGTAAAAGTTGCCCTATGATGGAAGAACCCAATGTCCTGCTGATGGCATCAACCCCTGAGCCACTTGTTAATAATGTGAGCTCTCCTATTCCTTTCAACATTTTCAATATTTTCCCCTGCTACCAAAGGGACTGAACAGAACACTACCTGTGCTCCTGCCTTACCAACCACTTGACCCAGTGCCCTAAAGTCCGTTTTAATTGCCGTAATGCTTCTCTCATCAACCTCATAACTGCCAGCCTGAGCAATGCTCACAGGCTCAGCTCATTTGGATCTCCCAGGAATATCACTTGCCCATGCTATTGGAATGACAGCATTTTCAACTTATTTGGGGATCTTCCCATGGGCCTTCTGTATGAAAAGGGCATCCACTTCAAAAAGTTTAGTTTCAGCAATTATAATTTCTACTCTCCCTCCTCTGCAAAATTTAATTTCTGCTTCTAATTTCTCCAGTAAATCCCGACCCAGAAATGGAAAGAGTTCAGCTAAAGCATTGTGTGCTATGGTGGGTGAGTGCTTATACCCTTGGCGCAGGTGATTGAAGGTATATTGTGTTCCTTCCCAGGTGAATGCAAATTTGGGTTTATCTTCCTCTTGAATTGGGACCATAAAAACATGTCTTTTATATCCAAAACTGCCATCCATTTATGTGTAGATGCCTGCAGTGTGGTAGTGAGAATTGCAATATTCGGAACAGCTGCAGTCAATGATCCCATGTTTGCATTAAGCCTTTGATAATCAACTGCTACACGCCAGCTCCCATCTGCTTTTTTCACCAGCCAAACAGGAGACTTATAAGTGGAATGCATCCTAAACATAATGCCTCTCTGTTCTAAATTTTTAATTACTTCATTTATCCCTTGTTTGGCTGCAGAGCATAAAGGGTACTTTTGATAGTAGTTACAGAAGAAGCAGGCAACACTGGAGCCATTTTTAAGAGCTTGATTTTCTCATCCTTTCCAAAAAGATTACAGTGGGAGGATTTTGTGAATCCAAAGGACCAAATATCCCCATTTAGTAATTGCCAATTTTTTCCTTGAAGGATGTCATATCCTAAAATGTTTTCTTTATGATCTGCAATTGCTGATGTATGTGAAGTTATTCACTTTTCCCCAGGTAATCATAAACGGACTTTGGCAGTGTAACCGATAGTACTTTTTCCATTAAAGACGGTTTGAAAAACCCTTTTATTTTTAAAACTTAAGTGTAGTTTCTCAGCTTCTATAGGAGTAATTAAAAAAATTTGGGCTCCAATATTAAGAATTTCAAAGCTTGTCTCATAGTTCCCACAGGTAAATAAATGTAAGGGCCACTTATCAGAAATCCATTGACATACAGAAATGTGCTGGGGGAGCTGGCCCAAAGCACTTATGGGTTTGTAGTGGTTTGAGTTCGCCAGTTTGAGTTCGCCAATTTGAGTTTCTGGCCAAATACCAGCACACTTATCAAAATTTACTTAATTTTGCTGTGAGATAAGGATTAGGAGTAGGCAAAGCAGGCTCAAACTTTGAAGAACATAAAGAAAGTTTTTTAATAAACCTAAAAAAAAGGAAAAAACCCAAGAAAAACCAGAACCCTCAGACCACCTCTCCTCCCCCCACCTCTCCATTTCTTTCCCACTGACAACACAAAAAGACAACACTTTGAACCTTCAGTCAGTTTACCACCTCTAAAATAGTCTTTTCTCAGACCATTTAGGGAGAGAAGTTTCTCTTGCTTATACCATGGACTTCTCTATAAGAAAATACAGTTTTTTATGGTTTCAGCCTCACAACCAGCAGCCACCTGGGAGGAAAACCCGTTTGTTGTGGAAGATGCCCCCCACACTAATAGCCTTCCCACATCTACTGCAATGGGTTATGACAGTCCATGGGGTACTCTTTTAAGGATGAGCAGTTCTATTACAGCAGCAAAGAAAATCCCCTTCCTCTGTTATTGGCCACACAAGTTCTCCTGGCAACACAAGTTCTCCACCATCCCCGGGGCGAGAGTTCTGGGTCACAGCTTCTTCTCTGTCTCTGCTCAAGCTTCTCATCAGGCTGCGATTACTTCAGCATCTACTTATCTCTACACAGGTGCCTTGGCTCACTGGCTGCAGTTAGAACATCACATCCCCCCTTTGGACTATTTTCTCATATATTACAGGGAATACTTTATCTTAGTCCCAACCATGGTTTCACAAAAGAATTTTCAGCTTCACTATTGAAGCACTTCTCATGCTCCTTCCTCTAGGCATTGGCTCTGCTTCCTTCACTGACTTTAGAGTCTCTATGCTGTATTTCTGTAGGTGTCCTCACTCTTTCCTCTCTCTGTGCAGGGGAAGGTAGATGTCTGCAAGTTTCATCCAGGCCTGGAGAGGGTTAATCTCTCTCTCGGGCCTTGTGATGGTCACGTGGTCCCTGCCCACACTGTTCAAGAGCAGCATTTCAACGTCCAGGCTGCGGGGGAGGGAGAGCAAGGGCTTGGTCCTGCCTGGCCGTGGCTAGAATTTATGACCCAGCTGTGTCTAAACCCCGAACGGCTCAGCTGCGGCTCCAAACCTCCCTTCCCCCCTCCCTCTGGGTGGGGGAAGGCCCAGTCTTACTGGAGAAAGAGAGCAGGGGACCTGCTTCTCTCACAAAAGCAGGAAGGCAAGGGAGGGAGAATCCCATGGGTCTTCTGCTTATATAGGTTTTTTCCTCAAAGGCAGATCACCTATTAATTGGTTGGCATGCATATCAATACTCAAAACTAGCTGGTTATAGGTTCTCTCTCCCAGGAAGGAAGTTGTAATACTTCCTGCAGCATGGGTCACTTCCAACTTTGACCCCTCTTGGGCAAACCCAGGACAGGGTTTTTTTCCTGCGGTGTTGTGAAACAGTTGGGAGCAATCCTTTTTTCCTGTGTAGAGCTTTGGTTTAAACAAGCAGCTTTTACACTCTCCATGATGCCTTACAGAAGGCTGACCTAGAATAGAAGACAGAGTTAAGAGAATAAAAGAAGTATTTATTAAAAAGGCCTTTACAAGGTACACCTCATGCAATGCAAGGGTCTCGTAAAAACTACGCCCAAAATGGAAAACTAGCATGTGTTCTTTGGACAGATATAAGATTGGTCCATCTGCATATCAGGAAGCCATTGTCCAATTACAGTTTCAGGTAGCGGAGTCCAGTCCCCAGTTTGCTCCCCTTCTTCTCTCCCTGCTGTCCACAGTCGCATAAGTTTTTGGGCTTTTGAACAGTGTGTCCTTGAAACTCAGGCTTATAAAGAAATTGTTTTGTTTGAATAAAATGGCAGAACAGTAGCTGACAAGTTATAGAGTTTTAGAGTTAAACATTAAAGCAGTACTGATCTAGAAAATATAGAAGTTAAAACTTAAGGCATCATTCCCCCCTTTTAGAGGCTTGACAAGGCCTCTACCTTGTTGAGTCTCTACTCTAAATATCTACTAAATATCTATTAATAATATACATTTAATAACAGTAAATATTTAACAAGACTAGATATAGAAGCATTATGACTATGATTCCTATGAGCAGTTCTTTAAACACTGAAGAAAAATTATTTAAATCACGTTCTTGTCTGCATCAGGCTTTGCTTTCCCAGTTGTTTCAGGAGCAGAAGTTTTCTTAACTCTGGAGTAGTGAATCCAGGGTCCTTTGCCAGCAACTTTGACTGCGGTAAGGGTAGTCAGCAGGATGTAGAATGGTCCTTTCCATTAGGCTTGTAGAGGTTCATTGTCCCATCACTTAATATAGACCCAGTCTCCAGGTTGGAACAGATGTGCAGGTGTGTCCAGTCTGATGGGTCTGGATAGCACGATGTAATTCTGGAGCTTCTGCAAAGTGGAACCTAAAGCCAGTAGATATTGCTGTAAATCAAGTTTTCTTTTAATATGAATTTCACCTGGAATGTGTGGAATCTGATATGGCCTGCCATACAGTATTTCATAGGGACTGATGTTATCCCTCTGCCATGGCTGTATGCGGATTCTTAGCAAAGCTATAGGCAAGGCCGGAACCCATGTCATAGATGTTTCTTGACAAATTTTGCTAATTTGTGTTTTAAAGGTTCCATTCATATGTTCGACTTTACCACTCGCTTGGGGTCTATAAAGTGTATGTAGATCCCAAGTAATTCCCAAAATTCGACTAACTTCTCAAACCACTGCCGCAACAAAGTGTGGTCCCCTTATCTGATGACATTCCTCGGGGAATCTGAACCTTGGAATTATATGATTCAGCAAAACTTTTACTACTTCTTTGGCTGTGTTAGTGCGACAGGGGTAAGCTTCCAGCTATCCACTGAAGGTGTCAACTAATACCTGTATGTACTGGTATCCCTCTCTACGTGGTAATTCAGCAAAATCTATTTGCCAGTAATCTCCAGGAAGATCCCCTGCTTTTGTTACTCCTAACACAACTCCTTTCCTTGTATCAGGGTTGTTTTTGCAGCAGACTTCACATTTGCTTACTATTGTTTGTACAATTTCAGTCATTCCTTTTCCTATTTCTGCCTTTTTTAGATGTTTTAGAAGGTTTTCAGTCCTGAAATGTGTCTTTTCATGTTCTCGCTGGGCTAGCTCTCGAAGAATCAGGGGTGGGACTGCAGCTTGGTTTGTTGGTATAACAGCCCACTCACTTTCTGTTATCTCAGCCTTAACCAACTTAATTAGCGCGTGATCTGCCTGATCATACTTTGGGGTTGTCCTGGGTTTGCCTTTAAATCAGTTTTCTGATAAGAAGGAAACCAGGAAAAATTCAGTCTTGGAAGTAACCTATTTTGCAGGAAGTAGTACAGCTTCCTTTGTGGGTGCCAAAACCAGTAAATAGCTAGTGTTGAGTATTGATAGGTATGCAAACCAATTATAAGTTTTTCTGCCTTCAGACAAAAACCATATAAGAATAGGAAAGAATCATGGTACTTCTTTTTTTTTCCCCTGCTGGTGGCAAGAGAGGAGAATTCGCTCCCTTTCTCTTTCTGGTAAGGCTGAGTTTCCCTCCCCCCCTTCGCGGCCTGACTCTCAGCCGCGAGGGGGGAGGGGAGCCTGGAGCCGGGTGCAGCCCGGTGCAGGGGGAAAGAGGATGGGAAGCCTTGAACTGGCTGTGCAGGCTATTAAAATCCAGTTTTGCTGAACACACCAGCTTTTGGGGATCCCGGCCAGCCCGGCTGGGCCCTGTTTCACCCCAGTGTCCCGGCTGGGCAGGGCAGGGTCTGGCCTGCTCAACCGACCAGACCAGTGCCAGGTCCTGCTCTGCTACCAAGCTGAGCAGCCCCGCTCTGCTTCGACTGAGTCATCCTGTGGCA
>JAVTVJ010002121.1:0-27109 GCA_034509425.1 Eopsaltria australis
TCCCATTGTTCGACCAGTGCTATTGCTCACCTTGGTGTCGCAGAAGCTGGGTCCTCAGAGCTCCGTCGTGGGGGGGGCTGGCCAAGCTCTCCAGGCGTGCTCAGGACTCTGGGTTCGGGTCCCTCTTCAGAGCTCGGGTTTCAGGCGTTGCTTTGCAATGGCTTCCCGTGCTCAGGATCGAGCACTCAGAGCTCCAGTACGGGCGGTGCTTAGCCGCGCTCGCCTGTGCTCAGTGCCCAAGGGGATCCACGGTAAGGTTCCTCAAAGAGCTCCAGGCAGGTGCTGCACGGCAGCGGCCGCCTGTGCTCGAGGATGAAGAGACAAAAATCCTCCGAGAGCTCCAGGTGCCTGTTATTATTAAAGGGTCACTGTGCTCGAGGCGTGCCTATACAAAATTTAAGAGCTCTGGCGTTTATGCTGCTCAGTAACAGTATGCCGTGCTCGCGACACCCTTCAGGTGGCTTTAACTGGTCTTACGGTTACCATCGGGGGAGAAGTCTCATACAGGTGGAAGAAGTTAGGTAGGGCATCTGTCCACGTTGGGCGCCAATTGTGGAGTTTTAGGGTCGGTTTCAGACGGCCGGGACAGACGAGAGATCTCTGAAGTCGAGTTGTAGAGCATGAGGTTTATTGTAAGAGAACGTTGATATAAGAGACCTGCTGAGAGCTGCCAGACGCAGCTCGGAGCAGGTCAGAGAGAAGAGCTAAGAGTGAAGATCTAAGAGAGTTGAGAGCGGAGGTCTAAGAGAGAAGAGAAGAGAGCGAGCTTGTTGCTTACAATACAATAAATCATCTTCTGTGTTGAATATTCTAATTTTCATTAACCAATCTAGAACAAACTACAAATCTTATAACATTTGCATACAGCCTATGAGAACTGTTGCATTACCATACAGTATTATATTTTAAACTCTAAAAGCTGCTTTTTGGACCCTCTGCTAGGTTGGTAGGGTCTGCTCTGACCCTTGGACTTGTCTGCAAGCAGAGGGTATTGTTTAATCAAAGGGGGGATTACTGCAGGCAGCCATGCCATTGTTTTCTAGTTGTTCAGTAACTGGGGTTTGGTATCTCAAAGCTTGTCTTCATTTCAATCTTACTTATAGTTTCTGCATTCTCAGCATCTCCTACTAGGCAATCATATTTATAAGGTTTCCCTATTTCATCTTCCCCAACATCTCCCCCGGTCTGATGAACAACTAAAATACTAGACACAGTCTTACTCATTAGCTTTTGCACACACTGAAGTATACAGGGTATCGCTACTAAAACTACAATTACTACTATTAGAATAATCAAGCCTATTTTACAGAGTTCCTTCAGCCAAGGTGCAAAGCTCCAACCATCAAACAAACTGTCTAGCCAAGATGGGTCATCTGTTGTAATCTGGTTAGCTAAATCTTTCAGGTTTTGTAGTTGTTTGTGAATGGAAACAGAATGATCAGATAAATTCATACAGCATAGTCCTTCAAAATCTTCACAGCCATGTCCATGTACTAATAGAAGGAAATCAATAGCGGCTCTATTTTGTAAAGTGGCATGTTTGACTGTTTCCTCATCTGTAAGCAAGTCACTGATCATTATAGAAGTGGCATTGACTTCTTTGCTGAGCCAACACCCCAGCTTGTTTAACTGTTTTAATGCAGTTGAAGAACTCAATTGAGGCAAAAAGATGCTTGTAACAATTGATTTTCCAGAATTCCAAGGGTGAAAGTCACTATCACAGTCACTCTCATACTGATGTCCCCAGGAGGATCTAATCCTTCAGGTTTTTTTTCTGACTACTTCTTTGACACTGGGAGCAATTATTGTAAGTTGTCCCAGTGCACAAGGGCCACCATCTATTTTTGTAGGTATACCTTGCCAGGCCCTGTCTCCACAAATGAGCCAAATTCCTTTAGGAAATCGAATAGGAAGTTTGTTAAGATGATCTGCATGAGGTTCATCATATATAAGAAGCTTGGTTTGATTACACCATGAAGTTACATTGCTATAGGCTGAGTGATATGGAGTAACATTTAACTGAGGGCCGTTTTCTCTTAGGAAATGAAAGAAATAGCAGGTGTTCATGGTTAGCGAGCCTAGGATTTCTAGCTCTTGAAGGTCAGATTTATCAACTTTAGAATTGTCAATATAAGTTTGGTGTTTGTGGCTGGGAGTCGGAGATACCTGATGATCATGATATGGCCAATATTTATCAAGAGTAACATTATCAAAACCTTTTGGAAAAGGTACTCCAACTAAACAGGTTGAAAAAGGTTTGTCAGGGCTTGTGTCAGATAGACAAATGGTATCGGAGCCTGCAGACTTGGCCAAAGCAACCCAGACATTTGTCTTTGGTTGATTTACAGGTAACGTTTCACTACAAAAACTAAAATAAAGGAATAAGAGTAACATGCATTTACAGAAATGATAAAAGTTCATCATTTTTTCTTGAGCTGCTTTTTGGCAGATCACTTTCTTCTGATGGTTCTGCTGGCTCAGGTCTGGGTGTCTGCTTTTTGCTTGTCACTTGCGGAGCTGCTAGTTGATGTGGGGGCGTCAGCAGGCTTTAATGCGTGATAAGGTTTCACGTTTTTCGCTGGAATCCACCTGAGGCCTTCACCTGTGGAAACACACGCAAACCCCTTCCCCCAGGTTACAAGATTGTACGGTCCTTCTACTTGTCCTGATTCTAAATTTTTAATCAGAACTGGGGGGTTCTCTTTCAGTTTTGCTTTTCTGTTGTTTAAGAAATGTCTGTATATTGGGAGATCAGGTTCTTCTGCAGAGCTATTTAAAAAATTGTGAACGTACAAGGCTTTATTCAGCCTCCTTTGAGGTGTAGCCTGGGCGTCTCCCCCTTTCTGTTGATCTAAAATGCGTTTTAAACTTTGATGTGTCCTTTCTATTATTCCTTGGCTCGTGGGGGAGTAAGGGATGCCAAATGTATGGCGAACACCCCAGTCATTTAAGAATGTAGCTAATTCTTGTGCAGCATACGAAGGACCATTGTCAGTTTTAATTTCTTGGGGGATACCCAGATAGCAAAAAGCTTGTGAAAAATGTTGGCAAACATGCTTAGCTGTTTCTCCCGTATGTACGGAAGCAAAAACTTCATTTGAGAACGTATCGACAGAGACATGGATATTTTTAAATTTTCCGAAAGAGGGATACTTAGTAACATCTGTTTGCCATTTCTGTAAGCTCTCCAACCCTCGCGGGTTGGTGGCTCCTGAGGAAGGAAGAGGTTGAACAAGCTGACAGTCAGGGCAAGCTCGTACAATGTTTCGTGCTTGCTCTAAGGTAATGTGAAAATCTTGTTTGATTGCTTGTGCATTCTGATGAAAAAATGCATGACTCAATTTAGCTTGTTCAATAGTATTGGGTAACGTGGTTGCAGTAAGCACTGAAGTAGAGTTTTCAATGCTTGCTGCAACTTCTTCATCAGATGCTGCAGATGCCAATGCATCAGCTCGTGCATTTCCTTCTGCCATAAATCCTGGAAGACCAGAATGAGCTCTAATGTGGGAAACAAAATAAGGATTAGTTCTGTGTGACAGAATTTGGTAGAGACAGGTGAGCCAAAGACACAATTTGTCATTGTTCACATCTTTTAGAACAGATCCTTCAATTCTTTGAATAATATTAGCAACGTATGCCGAATCAGTGATTAGGTTGATAGGCTCTGGAAAGAGCTGAAAAGCTCTCACAACTGCTGCCAATTCAGTAATCTGAGGTGAGCCTTCAACCTTTTGAACATCTTGCTTCCAGACTTTAGTAACTTTGTTCTGCCATGTGACTACTGAATTATGCGTTCGCCCTGACCCATCAGTGAAGATAGTGACTGCATCTAAAGGCTCTTCACTGATCAGGGGTTTTTCTTTGTAGCATAATTTAGCTCTGATCATTTTGTGTGTTGGATAATGAATAGAGCAGGTGCCTGGAAAATCAAGCAGGGCGTACAGCAGGTCCTCTGATTTTTGCATTGCCCAATTAAAATAAGTTTTGATCATGGGTAAATAGATAATTGTGAATTCACAACCTGCTATCGAAAGAAGTCTTGCCCTGCCTTTTATGATGATTTGAGATATCATTTCTAAAGATGTGATGATTGTCTTTGGCGATCTGTAAGAAAGGAAAACCCATTCAATTATCAACAAAGGATCATTTTGAGAGGAATCCCATTGAAAGATGAGACCACACAGTCTCAGCTTTTCTCCTAATACCGCAAGAAAAAAAGGTTTATCGAGCACACAGCGATGTGCCTGTCTGTTTTGCAGAGTATCAGTAATTTTTTCTAAGGCCTTGCAAGCTTCAGGAGTGAGGGATCTAGGAGACGTAATGTTATTGTCTCCTCTTAGCAAATCAAAAAGTGGAGCAAGTTCCTCAGCAGTGATTCCTAACACAGGTCTAACCCAACTAATTTCTCCTAAGAGCTGTTGTAAGTCATGCAAAGTGCGGACATCAGTTCGGATTTGTATATTTTGAGGCGCAATAGATCGTTCTGTTAGTCTCCAACCTAAATACTTCCAGGGGGCAGTCTCTTGTATTTTTGATTCAGAGATCACCAGTCCAGCCCTTTTGATTTCAGCGACAACACTGTCACGAGTTTCTTCCATTTGTTTTTGTGTTGGTGCTGCGATAAGCAAATCATCCATGTAGTGGAGAATAATTGATTGCTGGAATTGCTCGCAGACTGAAGATAATGCACGGGCTACAAAATACTGACAAATTGTTGGAGAATTTTTCATGCCTTGTGGCAAAACGAGCCAATGATACCTTTGAAGTGGTTCCTGGAGGTTTGTACTTGGAACAGAAAAGGCAAAACGAGGAGCATCATCTGGATGTAGTGGGATGTTGAAGAAACAGTCTTTGAGATCAATAATTACAAGTGGCCAGTCTCTTGGGATCATAGAAAGGTTGGGCAGGCCAGGTTGGAGGGGGCCCATGGTCTCAATTGCTTCGTTGATCTTTCTAAAATCATGTAACAATCTCCAGGTGCCAGAAGATTTCTTATGGATTACAAACACCGGTGAGTTCCAAGGACTGTTGGTGGGTGTAATATGGCCTTTTTCTAGTTGCTCAGCCACTAATTTTCTGAGGGCACTCAGCTTATTAGTAGGGAGGGGCCACTGATGAATCCAGATGGGTGTGTCAGTTTTCCAGGTCAGTTTTAAGGTGCTGAGTGCTTCAGTGACCCCTACGAAAAATCCAGTTCAATTTTGGCTCCCCACTGAGAAAGCAGATCTCTTCCCCACACTGTGATGGGTTTCTGTACTACATAGGGACGGATCAATGCAGTTTTCCCTTGTGGTCCTGTAATACTGATTACAGACTCGCTTTGCAAGCATGGAGTGACACCTCCAATGCCTGTGAGAGTGCCTAGGGGAGTTAACGATTTTCAATCTGTTGGCCATCGATGATGAGAGATCACTGAGACATCTGCACCTGTATCAATCCTTCCTGTGATACTAACTTGAACTTCACCATTTGACAGCTCACAAGTTAGCATTGGTCATTGTTGACTTATCTGTTGAACCCATAGGATCTCGGGGTTTTCAGGAACAGTTGAGAAACAGCATGGTGGTGTTTGATGAGCAGACCCTATAGGTAGTGCTATAGCAATAGCTATAGGGGTTTTGGGTGGAATATGTAGTGGGGGATAACAGGCCTTGGCTAGCACTAGTAATTCTTCATTGCAGGTCACCGAAAGTACACAGGGTAAAACAAGCAGTCCCAGGATGCTGTTGTTTTCTTTACCAACAACTAGAAAGTCTTGTCTGTTTTGTGAGGTGCCAGTAATCCCTGTTGCAATATAGTCATAGCCATTATCTTCTAAAAAGGTTGTTGGTTGGGAGGTTGCCAAAGTGCACCAGGACCCTGGGGGTAGTAGCCCTGGGGTATCACTTGGGATTCTGCTGGTGATGAGGTGAAGTGCTTCTGAGTTGTGGTATTCATAAATTTCACCTCAGATGTCTGGGGCGCCACTATTTGTTTCATCACGCGATGACGTTGCGTGCTCGTAGTGAAATTTTTTGGATTGTATTTTCCACTCACATCATGTCTGGAGCGACACTGCCAGGTAAAATGCCTTCCCTTCTTGCAGATAGGACAGCGATCTGGTGGCTGCGTATTCCTGTGGGCTTCTGGGTAGTTCTTCGTGATATAGTTAGGTGTTTTATAGAAGTAGCCAGGTCCTGATGTAGCAGCAGCTTGCATGACAGCCATAGTGTTATCTTGTTGCTGAGAGTTTAGATGTAGGGCAGCTAGGATTTCAGTGAGTTTTTGGTCCCTTGCTTCTGCCTGTGCAGCCTGTGCAGCTGCTTGTGCTGTTTGAGCTGTAATAGCTCTTTCAATTTTTTCTCCTAGGGCTTTTCCAAGTTCATTTGCTTGGATAGTTGCTATGTGTTGTGGGCTCCCTATTTGGTTACAGGCATCAATCATTTCAGGCACGGTGGGTCTTTCTTTCCCCAGGGCTTTGATGACCTTTTTATATTCAGCATTGGCATTATTTTCAACAATGTCTCGTATCATTATTGGGCGAGCTATATCGTCACCACATTGTCTTTCTGCTGCTTGGATTACACGGTCCACAAATGTAGTGAATGGTTCAGAGGAGTCTTGGCTAATGAGATTGTAGGCTTTTTCAAAGCTTCCTGCAGGTTGAATTTGTAGAAAGGCTCTGCGAGCCATCTTTTTAATGTCATCTAACGCTGTCTTAGGTAAATTAACTTGATTATCATTTTGGTCATCAGGAGGATCACCAGTCAGCTTAGATATGGTAAGGGTACGAAGGTCTGCATCAGTACTTTGCCTATAAGCAGGCAGTACTCCTGCAAGTAGTCTCTTCCATTTGAGTTCCCATAACATGTTTTGTGAATCTGTGAGAATTATACTGGCAAGGTTTTTAGTCATTAGGTGTGAGCGTGTGTCCATCCAGTGTGCTTTTCAGCAGTTGTTTAAAATATGGGGAGCAAATACCACTGTCTTTTATTGCTTTTCGCAGTTCTTTTATCTCATGGGTTGGGATAGCTATCCATGTTCTAGGGCCACCGGCTTGTTGGCTAAATATCACAGGCATTGTTAAAGGGCTTAGACTTTCTTCTTTGCAAATCTGTCGTCTGACTTCATGCCAGTCCGTTAATTGAGAATTATGAAAACATTCTTGGGGGTTCGTTGTGTTTTGTGGAGCAGATGGAAGGCTCCAGTCTTGGTCTCCTTGTTGCACGGTCTGTGTGAGTGGCTGAGGTTGTGCAGGGGTTGCGAGAGGGTGATGCGTCAGGTGATGTTGAGGCACTGTCGTGATTGGATAATCGGGCGCTGTGTAAAAAGTGGGTGGGGGGCGGCCGGGAACGATGTTGCGTGTTGGAGTACAGGAGGCGGCGGAGCTGTGCTATATGCTAATTGTGGGGCGGGAGGGTGGTGAAGAGACAGCGTGGCTGTGTCTGGATTTGCGGTGGGCAGCGGTGGTGGCGGCGGGGCGTTCTCGTCGGCGGGGGAAGATGCAGGAATGTCGGGAGGCGGGATGAGCGGCGTACAGGCGGCAGGAGTGTGCTGCGGCAGGGCGATGGCGGGGTCGTTGGTGGCTGTGCTATGACGTGCAGGTGGCAGCTGGATTGGCGGGAGAAGTCGTGGTGGTGTCTGGCCAGGACGCTGGAGATGCGGCAACCACGGAAGAACATGCAGTCGTGCTTACGGACGGCGCTCTGCTGGCTCGGGGGGGCTTAGGTGGGTGGGGAGGCTTGTCTCCTGGTGCTGTGCTGGGGCTGAGGAATTGTGCTGGAACACCACGGGAGAGGGGCAAATCTTCTGCGGTAGCGTGCACCAGGGTTGACAGGAGCGCCTGAATAGTGTTGGCGGCGGCTGGGGGGGCGTGGGCGTTTGCCGCCTGGCTTGGCTGTCGGGTCGACATAATGGCAGTCACGGGCATAGGAAATGTGGCTGCGATGGCAGTCGCAGACGCAGGTAACAAAGGAGAAGCGGCTTGCCCAGTGGCGGTGGGGGGGCAAGGCGGAGCTGCCCTGGTGCCAGTAGCGAGGGAGCCCACGGGGATGAGGGGCGGGGCCTCGGTGAGGGGAGCTGTGGGGGGGGCCGCGGCGATGCTGGCAGTGGGCGGGGTCGCAGTGACGCTGGCAGCGAGGGGGGCCACGGTGACGAGGGACGGAGCCGCGGTGACGCTGGCAGTGGGCGGGGCCGCGGGGACGAGGGACGGATCCGCGGTGATGCTGGCAGTGGGCGGGGCCGCGGTGACGAGGGATGGAGCCGTGGTGACGCTGGAAGTGAGCGGGGCCGCGGGGACGAGGGGCGGAGCCACGGTCGCAGCAGCGAGGGAGGCCACGGAGGGGAGGGGCGGGGCCGCGATGCCAGCAGGGAGGGGGGCCGCGGGGGCGGAGTAGAAGGGCGGAGCCGCAGTGACGGTGGTCATGGTAGAAAACAGCTCTACTAGTGCCCTGCAAGCTGGCACTAGCTCTGCTGCTGCCAGATCTCGGCGGGAGATATTATTAAAAAGTTTGTTTCCAACTATGTCCCAGAAGTCTTTGGTAAAGACGGCGGAACGTTCCGTGTACGGGAAATTAACTAAGGTCCATTTTAAGAGGTTTTTTAGCTCCTGTTTTGGTAATTTACTTGGAGTGGAGCTTAATAGGAGTTTTAGTTGTTTATAAAGGTCCCTATCAGGGGCGGAATGAGTCTGTCCCGTTGTTCGATCAGTGCTATTGCTCACCTTGGTGTCGCAGAAGCTGGGTCCTCAGAGCTCCGTCGTGGGGGGGCTGGCCAAGCTCTCCAGGTGTGCTCAGGACTCTGGGTTCGGGTCCCTCTTCAGAGCTCGGGTTTCAGGCGTCGCTTGGCAACGGCTTCCCGTGCTCAGGATCGAGCACTCAGAGCTCCAGTACGGGCGGTGCTTAGCCGCGCTCGCCTGTGCTCAGTGCCCAAGGGGATCCACGATAAGGTTCCTCAAAGAGCTCCGGGCAGGTGCTGCACGGCAGCGGTCGCCTGTGCTCAAGGATGAACAGGCAAAATCCTCCGAGAGCTCCAGGTGCCCGTTATTATTAACGGGTCACTGTGCTCGAGGTGTGCCTATACAAAATTTAAGAGCTCCGGCGTTTCTGCTGCTGAGCAACAGTATGCCGTGCTCGCGACACCATTCAGGTGGCTTTAACTGGTCTTACGGTTACCGTCTGTGGAGAAGTCTCATACAGGTGGAAGAAGTTGGGTCAGGCATCTGTCCACGTTGGGCACCAATTGTGGAGTTTTAGGGTCGATTTCAGACGGCCGGGACAGACGAGAGATCTCTGAAGTCGAGTTGTAGAGAATGAGGTTTATTGTAAGAGAACGTTGATATAAGAGACCTGCTGAAAGCTGCCAGACGCAGCTCGGAGCAGGTCAGAGAGACGAGAAGAGCTAAGAGTGAGGATCTAAGAGAGTTGAGAGCGGAGGTCTAAGAGAGCGAGCTTGTCGCTTACAATACAATAAATCATCTTCTGTGTTGAATATTCTAATTTTCATTAACCAATCTAGAACAAACTACAAATCTTATAACATTTGCATACAGCCTATGAGAACTGTTGTATTACCATACAGTGTTATATTTTAAACTCTAAAAGCTGCTTTTTGGACCCTCTGCTAGGTTGGTAGGGTCTGCTCTGACCCTTGGACCTGTCTGCAAGCAGAGGGTATTGTTTAATCAAAGGGGGGATTACTGCAGGCAGCCATGCCATTGTTTTCTAGTTGTTCAGTAACTGCAGTTTGGCATCTCAAAGCTTGTCTTCATTTCAATCTTACTTATAGTTTCTGCATTCTCAGCATCTCCTACCAGGCAATCATATTTATAAGGTTTTCCTATTTCATCTTCCCCAACAACCAAGAGAGAGGAGAGGCTGTGACCCAGACCCCTGGTCCCGGGGAGAATGCCAGAGAACCTGTGTTGTCAGGAGAACCTGTGTTGCTCAGCACAGAAGAAGGGATTTTCTTTGTTGCTGCAATTGAACTGTGCATCCTTAAAACAGGTACCCTGTGGACTGTTCATAACCCACCCAAGTGGCTGTGGGAAGGCTACTGGTGTGGGAGGGATCCACCATTAAGGTGATCTTTCTTCTGGGCGGCGGCTGGTGGTGAGGCAGAAGACCCATAAAAACTGTATTTTTCTTACAGAAAATCCATGGTGTAAGCAAAAGAAACTTCTCTCCCTAAATGAACTGGGACAAGAGCTATTTCTGAGGTGGTAAACTGACTGGAGGTTGAAGTGTTGTCTTTTGTGTGTTGTCAGGGAGAATGAAATGGAGAGGTGGGGAAAGGAGGAGTTTGTCCTGGTTTTCCTTGTTTTTTTTCCCTCTGTCTTAGGTATATTAATAAAGTTTCTTTATACTTTATGAAGTTTGAGCCTGCTTTGCCTACTCCTAATCCTCATCTCACAGCAAACATCAGGTAAATTTGGGTAAGTGTGTTCGCATTTGGCCAGAACCTTGAATAGGCGAACTCGAATCACTACACCTGGGCAGAAATATCTTGCTACAGTGCAGCAGCCCAGATGGGTTTACCCCTATGCTGCCAGTTATTCTGCTTCCATTGCTGCAACCATCCTCACAGGGCATTTGCCACCATACACTAATCAGTATAAAGTATTGGCCATCTTTCTTGTTCAGCATTGTCTGAAGCCAACTGGATGTCTTTCACCCTTGCAAACTGACTCCATCTTCTTCAGCAGTTTCTGTGAGTTTTCGTAGGGGACTCTGTACAGCTGCTTTGTATCTCCTATGCTTTCCCACAAGCCGTCAGGATCCATCAGTAAACAAAGCACATTGTTTCTAACTTTCTGCTAATTTATTATATAGTGGGGCCTCTTCAGCATGTTACCTCCTACAGTGACATTCCAAAATCTTTGCCTTCTGGCCAGTCCATGATCACTTAATTCCTGGACACCTGGGATTTCTTAATTGAGCTCATTGTTTGATCAGTCTGGCCCATTTACTCCATGTAGCATCTGTTGCATGATGTGCAGAGGAGAACCCTCCCTCTGAACATTAAACCCAACTTGGGTAACCTGGGGTGCCAGGAGGAGCTGTGCTTCAGTACGTTCTGAAGCAGCTCAAACCCCTTTGTAAGCTGCCAGTATCTCTTCAGTTGGGGTGAACCAGGCTTCAGATCCTCTGTATCCCCAATTCAAAAAACCTAGAGGTTGACCTCAAGTCTTCCCTGGTGCTTTTTGCCAGAGGCTCCAGGTAGGGCAATTTTCCTGGGTTGCACTGTAGAGTACTTTTATATCTTGCCCTGTTCAGACTGGCTCAAGATCCCCTGCATGAACTATCTCCTGCTTGATTTGTTTGGAGGCTTGTTGTTGCTTAGGGCCTCATTTGAAATCCTTCTTCCAGGTCACTGGACAGAGAGGGCTGACAATCAGAATAATTTGGAATGTGCATTCTCCAAAATCCCGCAACACCGGGAAAAGCTTCTGTTTATTTTTTGTTAGTTGGTAGAGACATTGCTGTTATCTTGTTAATCACATTCATTGGGATCTGACAGATGTTCACCTTGCCATTTTATTCCTAAAAACTGGATGTCCTGTGCAGGTCCCTTTGTTTCATGGCAAAACCCGCTTTCAGAAGGATTTGGACTATTCCCTTTCTCAGAAGCTCCTTCTGCTGTGTTCTCCCATACAATGGTATCATCAATGTATTACAGATATTCTTGAGCTCCACCCTGTTCCAGTGCAGTCTGGATCAGTCCATGGCAGATGGTAGGGCTGTGTTTGCACCCTTGGGACAGTCAATTCCAGGTTCTAAAGCCCTGCTTTCACTCAATGAGTTTCTTGAAGGAGCTTAGGGGTTTTTTTATACCCTGAGGTAGGCACATGGGAGAAATGCAACAACATTCTCAGGAGGTTAAACAAGAAACTTTTACTGGCAAACTTTAGAAAATAAGGGTACTTGGCAAATTTTAAAGCAACATTCAATCAAAATAAAGTATTTCACAAAGCATTGACTTGGAAACTCTAACCTATCCAACTTTAAGTTACCCAGATTTTGAGAAGAGGAAATTAAGAGAAGAGAGAAAGATAAATATTTACCACTTGAATTCCAACATGATCACAGCTACTATAAAATCCAAAATGGTGGGCCATGACCACGTGTCTTTGTACAATGGCTTTTATCTTCTTGGTCTCCTGAGGCTCTCCCCTTCATGTGGGGCTTCTGGTGTGCCAGTGGCTGATAGCCATTCTGGGGCTGGACTAGAGGCTCCAGGAGGGAGTGGGGTGGAACAGTGCACTGTCCCACTTTTCACAGAACTTGCCCTGCCCCCACACATATACACACACACACTTCAGTTCTGCATAATTTCCTCCATCTCCATGGCAGCTATACTGAAAGCCCACCGATACCCTTTTGGATCCTTGAAATATCCTCTCCTGAGATAGTTTATGCCAAGGATACACGGAGCCTCTGGTGCAATCACAATGGGATGCTTTTGCCACTCATTCCCACTCAGGCTGATTTCAGCCTGCAATAGTCAGATGTTAGGATCCCCCTGTCACTCCAGAAATACAAATGGATTCTGTCCCTACATAGCTTGATGGCATTAGGGTACACAGTGCACCAGTGTCTAGAAAGCCTTGTACTCCTCTGGGGCTGCTGTGCCAGGCCATTGAATCCACACAGTCTAGTAAACCCAGTTATCCCTCTCTTCCACCTGGTTGGAGGCAGGGCCTCTCTAATACTGATCACAAGGTTCCCTGCTAACATCTTGTAGAAATGGACTACACCTCTCCATAGTCAGTAGTATGATCAGACCTTCCATTCTGCTTGGAAAACTTTCTGCTGGAGACTGGAGCAGCAAATTTTTTTTATGAACCCCTATTAGTGATTTTTTTTCCCTGCAATTCCTGCACCTGTACCTCTAAGATCGAGGTAGGCTTTCCATCCCACTTTGTCATGTCCTTTCCATGGTCCCTGTGGTGGGTTGACCTTGGCTGGATGCCAGATGCCCACTAAGTTGTTCTATCACTCCCCAGCTGGACAGGGGAGAGAAAATAAGATGGAAAACAACTAGTAGATTGAGATAAGGCAGTTTATTTAAGCAAGAGTGAAAGCTTGCATGTGCATAAGCAAAGAGAAAAAAAAAGTCTATTCTCTACTTTCCATCAGCAAGTGATGTTCAACCACTTGCTGGGAAGCAGGGCTTCAGCACATGTAGCAGTTGCTCAGGAAGGCAAACACTGTAAATGACGAATGCCTTCCATTCCTCTTCCTTCACTTAGCTTTTATATCTGAGCTGACATAATATGTTATGGAATATCCCTTTGGTTAATTTGGGTCAGCTGGCCTGGTTGTGTCCCCTCCCAGGATCTTGCCCACTCACAGCCCCTTGATGAGGGGGGGAAACATTGAGAGACAGTGCTGATGCTGTGCCAGTGCTGCTCAGCAGTACCCAAAACACTGGTATGTTATCAGCACCTTTCTAGCTACCAATGTGACGCACAGCACTGAGGGCTGCTATGGGGAAATGAACTTCATCTCAGCTAGACCAAATGCAATCCCCCAGGTAAAACCACAGGGTATCCCGTGGTGTGTATGTTCTATATTCTCTCCCTTGAGCAAAAGGACACCTCTTGTCAACTGCTGAGATACAGGCCTGTACAGATGGGGAGTAGGACATAGTTTCTCTGAATTCCTGGAATTCCTGAGACAGTTTCTCCACAACAGAGACGAGGGAGAAAGAAATACTGTCCTCATATTCCTGGAGTTGAAAAACTGCTTCATTCATGTTGGTGGCTCATCATCTTTCCAAATTAATCTTGCCAATGGGTTGATATGTGATGTTGGTACGCTCTATACAAATTTCTGCTACATGGGTCATAGACACAGAACTTCATCTGTGTCTGTGGATAACTGCCCATTCTTCAGGTCATAATAAATCATCTCTTGCACAGCCAACTCCCTCAGGTATTGGTTATCTTTCTCTATTGCAGTTCATTTGCCTGGGTGATAGCGAATATCTTCCTTGTAGGGCTACCTTTCCCTCACACTTGATACCAGTCACCTCCAGAGGCTAAGGACTTGTCTTTTTTTCCATTGCTTTGTCAATGTCTGGTTCCTTAGCAAGTGATCCCAGCTGCCTGGCTTTCTTATCCTCCAATTCCAAACAGGTAGCCCAGCATTTGAGCAGCCAGATGGTAATATGCTCACCTGGATGATGACTAAAATCTTTTTCTATCTCCCACAGCTCACTTGAGGATAGGGATCAAGTGGGGGTTACCTCTTCTGTGTCTTCCTCCTGTTTTTGTGATGGCCTTGGTAATGGCATTGAAAATGGCCCTTATGATGGCCCTGCTGCTTGGCCCTCTTTGCCCTCGGCTCTCTTCACCCTCCTCTTCCTTCTTGACCTTGTTCTACTTCACTAAAGCTCTTTTACCATGTGACTTTCATGTGCATTCTTCTGTTTCTGTGCAGGGTCAACTGACACCAGCCCATGTTGGTTCTCTGGTTCAGTGGCAGTGTCTGTTACCAGGGTTGAAGTAACTGCAGGGCCTGGGATGGGGATTAGAGTACCTGCAGTGTCTATCATGCTGGTTGGAGCAGCTGCAGGGCATGTCATCTTATTTTTGGATCCAAAGACATTCTTTTCCCCCTGAGGGCACTGAGCAGTGTTGAATATGGCTCTGCCAGATAGGCTTGGGTCAGGCCCCAGCACTTTGCAGTGATTTGTGTCTCTCTGGGGTACTAGGGTGATGGTACACCTTTTCCAAATATTTTACTAGTTTTTCTGAGTTCTGCACTTGTTCAGGGGTGAGGTTCAAACACACTGGAGGTGCCCATTGCCCTAGGTACTTGCCCATACCATCCCACACACCCCACCACTCTGAACTATCCAGCCTTGGGGAAGATCTCTGGGTGATGTTCTTAATTATTTTTGTGACCCTAAAGAAGACATGAATCACATTCAGCAACATGCTGGCTCCTAGAAAAAAGACCAACTTGGTTTCAAGAGTATTCAAAGGATATTCAAAATCTTTAAAATTCTCAAATGCTCCTGTAATTGGCCTGGAGGAGAAGGAAGGAAAGAAGGAAGATATAGGAAGGTATCTCCCTCATAGGTTGGCTCTCCAAGGAGAAAAGGCCAAAGGTGTGGTTCTTAATTGTTCCCAGTAGATGACTCTGAAAGTCCAGAGGTGCCTGCAATACTGAATATATAGACCAGATTGGTGTCTTGACCAGCAACACTATCATATCAATACTACAAGTTATCCCATGTTGTGGGGTAGTCTTGGTTGGGATTTTCCTGTGCAGAAAAGGAGGTGGAGCCGGAAATGAGGTACCTAAAAAGGAGGTATTACAGTTTCTGCCTCCAGAACTTATAAAACCAAGAGAGAACCTAGAGAAGTCCTCTCTTAGACTTCCGGCTCGCTGAGAAAAGACGTCGCTCTCTATTCCCTCCGCGCCGTCTGGTGAGGTCTGCCCAGGCCACGTGGCCTGGGCTACCGGGCCGAGATGGCATGGAGGGGGAGGGGAGGGGGAACCCAGGCCGGCCCTTCAGTCCCTCATGGTGGCTCCATGCGAGAGGGAGCCAGATCGGCTCCGCTTGACTCCACCTGAGCCGAGAGGAGTTTCATTTTGGTGCCCCAGGCTGAGGTGCCTTTTTTTTGCCAGCCCCTGCCTCGCTTGGCTGGCCCGGCCGGCTCTGCGCACAGTCCAGCATGGGAGAAAGAGATCGGATGCGGCCCTGCCGACCGGCTCCGCAGCTGTTAAGATCTAATTATTAAAGTTCTTTAGAGATACCTCTGCCCGAATTAAGGTACAAGCGAGACCATATGCCAATCAATAGTATGGGTTTTATTTGATAGTAAATATGAGAGAGAGAGAGAGAAGAAGAGAGAGAAAAGAGGGAGTAGGGAGAAATAAGAAAGAGAGAGAGAGAAGAAAAGAGAGAAAGAGAGAGTAGGGAGAAAGATGGGGGGGACAGAGAGGGACAGGGACAAAAAGGTATCACCACTCCATGGGTCCCATTGGTGTTCTGATGTCCTCTTCAGCTGGTCTCGGTGGTGGAAGTCCCCCCAAAAAGCACAGAATGCCATGGGTTAATATACACTCAGGCCAGGTGGAAATGTCCAGGCATGTCCCCCCGGGGGAGGGGGCAGCCTCTAGCAGCAGACTCTGCTTGCATCACGTGCAGTCCTGTGGTGCAAGGCGTCTGGGGAGCACTTTGGGGGGTCTGTGATAGATTGTGACTCCCCCTCAGCTGCCTCTCACGTGAGAGTCCCGTGGATGTGGCTTGTGGGGTTGGAGGTTTCACAGCTGGGCCAGTTTGTGTACTGGAGGATGCGTGTGTATTGCCTCTGACCAGAGGTTACGCCATCCTCCTCCCCCCTTCAGCTGGGGGAGGGCTGTGCAAACTTGGCTTCTGTGAGCTGTGCTTTGCCCCCCCACCCCAAACTCAGCCAGAAATGATTCTCAGTACAGCTGGTGGCTTCAGCTTCTGTGGACGAATTCCTTTCCTTTAGATGATTGAACAATAGGCTTTTCCCTTTATCTAATCTCAGCAGTTTAGCTCAGTCCAAAGTCCCAGTCAGGTATCTTCAGGGAAGCTTCTCTGACCAAAACTTTATATCAATGTTTGAGGCATGAACTATTTTCAGTCTCTGACAGCCACCCCGTGACTCAAACATTGTAATTAATGTCTCTTTCCTGGTGATCTTCAGTTTATGGGTTGTCCACGGGGGTGATACGTACATAGCGGATAGTAGGAGAAAAGATAGAAGAAGCAGAAGCAATAATACGAGTAATCATGCAGCGTACAATAGCTATCCCAATCATTAAGAATATAAATCCAATTGCAATCATTAATCCAATTTTCATTAGCCATTGTCCCCAGCCTGTTAGTCCCAAAGAGTGGAGTATGGACATCAACCAGGGGTCTGCTCCTTGAAACCAGTCTTTGGGTTGGAGCGATTGGAAAAGTTCTGATGTTTGATCAGCAATTTTTTTTATCTTGGCTCGTGCTTCTTCAATTGACACTGTGGCATTGTGAACAGTAATACAACATTTAGTTTTAGTAATCTTTAACATTTCATATACACTTTGCTCTTTTAGCAACAACATGTTTAATGCTAAACAATTTTGTAAAGCTATTTTTGACACTGGTTGGACTTGCAAGTCAAGCTCTCTAAATGCATACCTGGTTTAATCACTGAGGGTATGCACATGCTATGTGAGATTTTCTAGAGATTTTGCTGTGTTTTTTCTGCTAATGAATAGTGGAAGATTCGATTTGGGCAGATGGACAGGAGTACTATCCTATACTTTAAACTAGCATGTTGAGTTAAACTCAACTGTGAATAAAATTTTCTATCAGAACATCTCTAAGTTAATTTAAGCGGTGCAGAATAGTTGCTTGTCTTGCAAGTCCAAGTGTCATTATAATTTATTAAATACATTTGGGGAGATGATGCGATCTTCAATAGCAATGTACTTTTCCCAACCCCCTCAGGTATGCCAGTTTCTCTGGGGCTCAGTGAAATGTTGACTTTTGGATGAGACATATTACACATATTCTGACTGTTAAACTCTTGCTTATTATTATGATATGTAAAATATGTATTATTAAACATATTTATATATTAAAGTTACAATTATTTTTAGAAATGAAATGACAAGACATAGTGGGGTATAAATTATGCGAAGGGTTTCTTCTTCATTTTTTTTCAAGTTTAGATTTTTACCTGTAAAAGATCAGAAAAAAAAACTCGGTTTGCTCTCGAACCAGGTTAAAAGGACAGGATAATTTAATTTCTCCAAGGTTATTTTATAGACTGACTTCAGGACAATTCTGACTTCACACAAGACACAAAACAAGAGTACTACTGGGGTGTGGGACCCCTCTAAACAGAAGTTTTTTAGGTTTTGCACAGTATGACAAACAGGAGTTTTTAGGCTCCGCACAAAGTAGGGACGTGGGTCCCCTCCAAGCAGGAGTTTTTTAGGCTCCGCATAACACCACGAACAGGAGTTTTTTAGGCTCCGCACAAAGTAGGGGCGTGGGTCCCCTCCAAGCAGGAGTTTTTTAGGCTCCGCTTAACACCACGAACAGGAGTTTTTTAGGCTCCGCACAAAGTAGGGGCGTGGGTCCCCTCCAAACAGGAGTTTTTTAGGCTCCGCACAACACCATGTAACAGGAGTTTTTAGGCTCCGCACAAAGCACCAAGGAGAGGCTTTTACTACAACTACAGACGGGAGGGCCTCCCCACAAGACACAAGCAGCAGAATTGGCTTCAGGACTGAAACCTGCCAATTCTGGATTTACACAACAAAACACACTAGAGGGAATTAAAACCTTCAAATTAGTTTACCACAGCTTCTGCAATATCTTCAGGAAAAGTTGCATCAGAATTTTCAAGAGTTCAGTCTACTACAGGTGAGACATCAAGCTCCACAACCCCTTAGAGAAAAATTACAGTAAAATTTCAAAGCATGCAGAATTTTGGGAGGAGAGACAATAGTATTATGAAAGGCACTTCGGGTCAGAGAATGTTATCCTGCCGACTACGCCAGAAATGTTATGATCTAATTATTAAAGTTCTTTAGAGATACCTCTGCCCGAATTAAGGTACAAGCGAGACCATATGCCAGTCAATAGTATGGGTTTTATTTGATAGTAAATATGAGAGAGAGAGAGAGAAGAAGAGAGAGAAAAGAGGGAGTAGGGAGAAATAAGAAAGAGAGAGAGAGAGAGAAGAAAAGAGAGAAAAGAGAGAGTAGGGAGAAAGATGGGGGGGACAGAGAGGGACAGGGACAAAAAGGTATCACCACTCCATGGGTCCCATTGGTGTTCTGATGTCCTCTTCAGCTGGTCTCGGTGGTGGAAGTCCCCCCACAAGCACAGAATGCCATGGGTTAATATACACTCAGGCCAGGTGGAAATGTCCAGGCATGTCCCCCTGGGGGAGGGGGCAGCCTCTAGCAGCAGACTCTGCTTGCATCACGTGCAGTCCTGTGGTGCAAGGCGTCTGGGGAGCACTTTGGGGGGTCTGTGATAGATTGTGACTCCCCCTCAGCTGCCTCTCACATGAGAGTCCCGTGGATGTGGCTTGTGGGGTTGGAGGTTTCACAGCTGGGCCAGTTTGTGTACTGGAGGATGCGTGTGTATTGCCTCTGATCAGAGGTTACGCCATCCTCCTTCCCCCTTCAGCTGGGGGAGGGCTGTGCAAACTTGGCTTCTGTGAGCTGTGCTTTGCCCCCCCACCCCAAACTCAGCCAGAAACGACTCTCACTACAGCTGGTGGCTTCAGCTTCTGTGGACGAATTCCTTTTCCTTAGATGATTGAACAATAGGCTTTTCCCTTTATCTAATCTCAGCAGTTTAGCTCAGTCCAAAGTCCCAGTCAGGTATCTTCAGGGAAGCTTCTCTGACCAAAACTTTATATCAATGTTTGAGGCATGAACTATTTTCAGTCTCTGACAGCAGCACAGCCTGGTGCGGCAGGAAGAGGGCTTGGGCCGGCCCCCTAGAGCTCAGACGCAGCCACGCCGGCCAGCTCTGCAGCGCGGCCTGGCGATGGAGAGGGCTTGGGCGGGCCCCTGTAGTTCAGACGCGGCCCCGCCAGCCCCCTGCAATTTGGGCGCAGCTTGGATGGAGAACGGTGCAGACGAACTTCTCTCCCTCAGCTCAAACGCTGAGAATACTACACTTGAACAATGCGGGCAGAGGTCATGTGACCATCGCCCAGCCAAAAGACAAGTTAACCTTTTTTCAATATCAGGATGGGATTTTTAAATATCTGTTTTCCCCTACCCAGAAAAGGAAGGATGAAGACACCTATAAAACAACATAAAGACTTTAAGTTAATGAATGAAGCAAAACCTGTATCCGGAGGAGATGAGGAGTGCCTTAAACTCTGAGGCTGAAACTTCTCTTGTAAAGACATGTTGATAAACTCGGCTATAATATACCCTGTAATATGTTGCCTTTTCCCCCAGCCTGGAAAAGAAACTCGAGATCATTTTAGCAAGGAGGTAATATAAAAGGGGATCTTTATTTTTAAGGTCTTCAGGAGCAGTTATGGAAAGGTGTCCATAAAAGCCCGGCCCCTCCAGGGGTGAGTACATATTTATAGCTTTTAGGAAATTAGCATAATTGATTAAGAGCACCAATAAGGAGAACAAGTGGCGATTCAATTCCCCTCAGGTCCAGCCCCTTCCCTGGAGCCCCCCTCTCAGCACCTGGCTGTGCTTTGTTTATGAAAATGTACCTCAGAGTTGTTCTCGGCCTTGGTTCCCAGGAAGAACCGAGATAGGACAGGGCCTTGCACCCCCTGGGGCTTGGAGCTCTGGAATTTGTTTTGTCTTTCTGCTTAGGGAAAGGCTATGGAAAGGTACTGGAAAAACTAGCTATTAATATAGTAGGCTACAGAGCCACAAAAATATGTGCAGAGAGTACAGAGAACATATAAAAGAAAAAAGGCAGAAACCAAACGGCATCATTCCCCCCTTTTTTAGAGACTAACAAGACTCTGTCTTGTCTAGTCTCTACTCTGCATTCAACCATACCTCTGGTTTATACAACTGGCTATCCCACTAGTTGTTACACAGATGCTAATTATAACTACAGTTACTATGAACATTTCTTTTATCTAGGTTCAGTTTGGTAACCATGAAGTGAGTGTACTGAAGATATTCAAGGTTCAGTAAGCTCTTTGAGAGTTACTTGGTGTAGAATTTGAGTTTGCTTTCAAATTTCAACCAAATTTCTAAAAAAATTTTTCATTCAGATTTGCATAAGAACAACAACTAGTGTTAATGATTTTGTGGCTAGTAGGAAATTAAGAGCTATTTTGTTTTGTCAACAGCCTTTAATATGATTAAACATTACATTTGGAATCACAGCTCCATGGGCACAGGCCCAATCTTTATCTTGGGGCAAAACTTACCAGGCCAGATTCTCAACTTTGACAAGTTGTCCTTATGAAGAGCTTTTGGATACATTTTGGACTAGAGTTACATGCAAATTTTAGGACCAAATTTGAATCACGGTTACCAACTGTACAGATAAGAGGTACAAAAGAACAGTTTAAATCATATCATCTCAATTTGTATCAGTCTCTGTTTTCTGGCTGTCTATGGAGCAGACGTCTTCTTAACTCTGGAGCAGTGAATTCAAGGCTCTCTGCCAGCAGCTTTGGATTTGGTGAGGGTAGTCAGGACTTGGAATGACTCTTTTTACTTAGCTCGTAAGATTACTGTCCCTTCATTCAACATAGACTCAGTCTCTAGGCTTGAATAGTTGCTAGTCTTCCTTCCTTCTAGATGACTTTGCTCAGTTCTAGATCTTTCATTGATATAATCAGTTCAGCTTTTTGTGATGGTACATTTGATGGTAACACTTTTCTCATGGTTACCTGGTTCGTGGTTGTTACTGCATAACCTGTCTTTTGTTTGCCATCTCGCATGAAGCTGCTCTCATCTGCATACAGCTCCCAGGCTGGCACATCTTTCAGGTCTGCTCTGCTGGAATGGTCTGCAAACAGTCAGACTTAAATACATTATCAGTTAGTGCTGGGAACAGACATACTAGGATTGACAGCAAACGTTTTCAGAATAACATTATCCAGTTTCAGTAGCATGGCATAGGGTCCATGTCTTCTATGTTCACAGAACAAACTTACAGTGGGTTGCATGCAACTGTTGGATGTATCAATTCTTGGCTGCTGGTTGGATGCAGCAATTTTCAGTTGCTGACTGCCCTAGTTCTCAGTTTCAGGATTATTTTACATAATAGTAAAGAGTCCTTGGTCTTTTTTACTCACAAGGATACAGGAGAAGGTCTTTTTCAAATTTAACTCAGTAAACCATCCTAAGATATTTGTTAACACAGGACTCTGCTTACTTATAGCATGGTTTAAGGGAGTCTAAAAACGGCTTCTTGTTCTTTGGGCTCGTGTTTCCCTTTTGAGTGCTTACCAGAGCAGACAAAGAGCGCTCGCTGCCCTCGCACGGCCGGGGACGGGCGCGGCATGCGGGCACCCCCGCCCAGGGGCACCCCCGGCTCGCCCGCGCTCGGCCCGTGCTGCTGCTCACAGCGCTCTCGGGTGTCCTTAAAACAAGCTCGTTACTGTGGAAAGTGCGATAGGGCCGTTCCTGCTCTTAGATCTCACACTCCCGGCCCGCTCTGGGCCGGTGCGGGCGGGGCCCAGGAGCAGCGAGTGAGCCGGGCCGTGGCCGCGCAGCGGCGGCCCCGCCTCCGCCAGAGCAGGGCCGAAGCAGCGCAGCGGCAGCCCCGGTCCCGGTTCGCTTCCTGGGACCGCTCCCCCGCGCATCCCCCGGCCGTGACCAGGGCAATGGCAGGAATCACCTCCGCCCCTCTCAGAGCGGCTGGTGCCCCGCTTCTGTCACGGGGGAGTGACCGCCCTGCTCGCGGAGCCGTCCCGGAAGTCCGGGAGTCGCCCTTGCCTTAAAATCTTGGAAAAACTTTTTACAGATGGAACATAGAAAGTGGGGGCTTCTCCCCCTTCCCTTACAATGGTGCGAACCGAGCTTTCTCGGCCGTTCCACAAAACTTGCTGGAAGCGAGGATCTCTCCCTCGCCTCCCACTAAGGAGCAGGCTGGACACCCAGCCTCTCCACAGACCTGTAGGAAGCGAGGATTTCTCACTCGCCTCCCACCAAGGAGCAGGCTGGGCACCCAGCCGCTCCACAAACCTGTAGGAAGTGGGAATCTCTCCCCAGCTTCCCACCAAGGAGCAGGCTGGGCACCCAGCCGCTCCACAAACCTGTAGGAAGTGGGAATCTCTCCCCAGCCTCCCACCAAGGAGCAGGCTGGACACCCAGCCGCTCCACAAACCTGTAGGAAGTGGGAATCTCTCCCCAGCCTCCCACCAAGGAGCAGGCTGGACACCCAGCCGCTCCACAAACCTGTAGGAAGCGGGGCCCATCCCCCACCTCCTACCAAGAAGCAGACCAGGCCTCCCCCGGCCGCTCCATGCCCAGATGTCTCCAGGCCAGCTTTCAATTCAAAACTCGCATGTGCTAAACATGAAATAAACTTTCGCACTGTGATTTGCTTTTCTCTACCAGTGAACAATCTCAGCCGAGATCACACACCCGCCTCCTCCCCACCAGCCGATCTCTGGGGCAGGTTGGAAAATCGGCAACAGGAAAAACTTGGAGAAATGATTTCAAAAGCAAATTTTCTCACCACCACGCCAGGTTGTCCTGGGATCGCTAACAATTACTGACTTTAAACAGATACACAATACATAAACAATACACACACATACAAACTACACACTACACAACGAAAAGAACCACCTTTATACTACCTCCTGTGGGATCTTGGAACCATGGTGTCTCGACCTCAGGCCCGTGGCAGGGAATTCTTTAGATTGCTGTCAGAAAGGAATTCCTTGCAGGATGTTTTCGGTCCAGAGGAAGGGTACCAGGTTCTCGTGTCCCTTCTGGGTGTGCCAAATAACTGTTGCCTTTTCCCCCAGCCTGGAAAAGAAACTCGAGATCATTTTAGCAAGGAGGTAATATAAAAGGGGATCTTTATTTTGAAGGTCTTCAGGAGCAGTTATGGAAAGGTGTCCATAAAAGCCCAGCCCCTCCAGGGGTGAGTACATATTTATAGCTTTTAGGAAATTAGCATAATTGATTAAGAGCACCAATAAGGAGGACAAGTGGCGATTCAATTCCCCCTCAGGTCCAGCCCCTTCCCTGGAGCCCCCCTCTCAGCACTGGCTGTACTTTGTTTATGAAAATGTACCTCAGAGTTGTTCTCGGCCTTGGTTCCCAGGAAGAACCGAGATAGCACAGGGCCTTGCACCCCCCTGGGGCTTGGAGCTCTGGAATTTGTTTTGTCTTTCTGCTTAGGGAAAGGCTATGGAAAGGTACTGGAAAAACTAGCTATTAATATAGTAGGCTACAGAGCTACAAAAATATGTGCAGAGAGTACAGAGAACATATAAAAGAAAAAAGGCAGAAACCAAACGGCATCAATATATGAACAATGGTCTAAAAGAGTGAAAAAGGAGGGATGTAATGTTCTAGCTACAGCAAGTGGACTAAGACTCCTGTGTCAAGATTCCTTGCCCCGGGATTAATAGAAGACTTGTGTTGACAATAATGAGAAAAGGGGATTTCGTTGCCGCTGTAATAGAAATGTTCATCCTCAAAAGAGTACCTCAATGACCATCATATGTCCACTGTGGTAGTCCTGAGAAAGCTACTAAAGTGGGAGGGGTTTTCCAGAACAAGCAGATCTTTTCCTCTGGGTGGCTGTTTGTATTGGGGCTGAAAACCATAGGAACTGTATTTCCTATTGGAATCAACATGATAAAGCAAGAGAAGACTTCTCTCCCTACATGAACTGAGAAAAGGACTGTTCCAGAGTTGGTAAAGTAACTAAAAGTCGAAGTGTTGTCTTTTTGTATGGTCAGTGGGAAAGAAATGGATAGGTGGAGGGGGCGGGGGGGGAAAGAAGGGTGTTCTATGGATTTTGTTCTGATTACTGATGCCTTTTTCTGGTCTTAGGAAATAAAGGCTCAGACATGGTTAGAGGGTTGGGGGTTGTTTACCTCGGTATTTTAATAGGATCCCATTCGATGGCTTCTGCCGTCTAGGTAGAACGCGTCGCAAAAAGCCCCACCCCCCCAATCGAGTATACAATTAAAGACTCTACACATTAGCATATCTACCAGGAGGGCCCAATAAGGGGCCGGGGTGGGCTAACTTCTAGTTTACAAAATCTGTCCTACTAGGAGACCTTGAGGGCTCACGAAAACAGGGTGTTTGGTCTTCTAACTCTACGTGGTTTCAGGGGTGTTTAGTCTACTGGCTTACTAAACACCATGAAACCGGGCTAAACTATCACCTAAAGCATCACAAGTATGCATGCTAATACTTGTGAATATAGGGAACAGTGTAAGAAATATTCAGAAGAAAAGCAGAAAAAAATCCTTCAGGCATCATTACTGATTGTTATTATTCCTTTTTTAAGTCTGTTAATTAATTCTCTTTATAATTCCTTAAAGTCTAGACCTGCTTTGCCTACTTCTAATCCTTATCTCATAACAAAATTGAATAATATTGGTAAGTGTGCTGGTGTTTAACCAAAAAACTTGAATTAGTGAACTCAAACCACTACACAAATTGGTGTTTCTGCCTAGTTTCCCAAACCTCTAAACCGCAACACCCCGCAATGATAGTCTTACCCCAGGCCCCAAGGACAATAAATATCACCACGAAGAACACCTACTGCAAGTAATGTAATAGCAGTAGTACAGAACATGACCCTGAGAACAAGCATAGTAACTGTGGGAGTAAATAAATCAACATTTTAAGCAGTGACTATTAAGCCAATACAGTGAATGCTTATGACAAGTTTGTTTGAACACAGTCTGGTCAGATCTGTTGTTATCTCAACCCTTTGTGCGTCAAAAAGGATTGTTGTTATTTAGGCCCAGCTGGTAACCAAGTAATGTTCAGCTGCTTGCTCACTCCCCTCACCCTGGTGGAATGGGGGAGGGAAATCCAAAGTAAAACTTGTAGGTTGAGATTAGAACAGTTTAATAATTGAAAGAAATGAAAATATAATAATATTAATAGTAAATAAAAAAAGGGAGAAAACCCAAGAAAAAGAAGTGATGCACAATATAGTTGCTCACCATCCACTGATCAATGCCAAACTAAACCCCATCCCCAAACTGCGATTGTCTCCTGGTCCCCTCTATTCCAGATAACTCTCCCGGTTTATGTACTGGGCATGATGTTCCATGGTGTGGAATATCCCTTTGGCAGGTTTGGGTCAGCTGTCCTGCCTATGCTCCCTCCCAGCTTTTTGTGCAGTTCCTCACTGGCAGAGCATGAGACACTGAAAAGTCCTTGCTTTGGGTAAGCACTACTTACCAACAACCAAAACATCAGTGTGTTATCAACATTATTCTCATATAGAATCCAAAACACAGCACTATACCAGCTACTGAGAAAAAAATTAATTTTAGCCCAGCTGAAACCCAGACAACATCACAAAACCCAAATAAAAACTGGGATGGATAAATAGTTTTGTACTGCTGAATTAGGTGAAGTACAGTGTTTATTTCCACTTAGTTTGTATGTTTTTACAGTGTGTACTTCATAGCAGTATATGGTATTGTTTTGTTAATAACTGTGGACTTAGTATAGATAACACCTCTGTCATATTTATGCTAGTGATGTTCCTGCCTGAGAGAGAAATAAAAAATCATGGTTCTTGTTTTCTGTAGGCCTGTATTCTTTGTCTTGTATCCTAGTGCCCTGCTCAATATTTCCTTAATACAAAAAAAGAAAATAAAAATTTAAAAATAACTTCACTGTAGACAAGTTTTAGTTCTGCAATGGGCATAGCAGCACAAGCACACTTAATAGTTGCAATGTACAAACATGAGTTGATCTGCTATGAACTGCCCTGATTTCACTCTGTAGAGAAAAAAAACCAAAATGTTTAGAGTAGTGACAGACTGGTTTAGCAAGCAAAAGTTTCTTCGAGTTCCCCCTCCCTCAGAATACTCTTGAAGGTTTTGAAGCATATAAAAACACTTAAACCTCCATATGTGATTTGCCCTAAGCACTTGAACTAGTATTTTCCAAGCAGATACCACTATGAAGCTTGTTTCATGAATACCTTAGGCTTGAGAGCTATATAGCAGGAAGGATTTTGTGTCAATGCAGGCAGCTATGACTCATGAGACCTGAGCTGGCTATGGGCTTCCTCAGTAACTGTAGACAAGTAAATGTTTCTTTGTGTAAACTTTGTTTAGAATTTATGAGCTAGTATTAGCTGGTTTTATGCCAAAAAATTTGTGACACTTTAATACTTGCAATTGCCTTTATTTCAGCAGGTGTCTTGCAAGAAAGCTTTGGGAGGCATACAGAAAGGATTTTTGGTCACCAGAGAATCATTTTGGGTGGAAAAGATCATTGAGTACAACCATTAACCCAGCACTGCCAAGTCCACCATTGTCCTAGTTACGGCTAGGATAGAGTCAGTTTTCTCGTAGTGGCCATAAGGAAGGTGGAGCCTGGAGCCATGAGTGTGTCTGGGTTGTTTATTCTATATCAAGTCATTGCTGTGAGTCGTAGCTTCAGGTGGAAGAAAATGGGAATGTGACGTGGAA